>PVIA01005595.1:86503-112504 GCA_004024845.1 Tonatia bakeri
GGGTAAGTTCCTTGCAGAGGGGCCGCCGCCTCACTGGGTGTGTGCATGTGGATGCTTGGAAATAAGCTTTATTTGGGGATTCTGTGAGATTTATTCAAAAGTTGGGAAGAGAGTACAGAGAGCTCCTGCCTAACTCCTACCCGGTTCCCCTGTCAACGTCTTCCCGCACCACGTACTCGGGTCACAGCCAGAACACCCGCCTGGTCCACTACTTTCCACTACTCTGCAGACTGTGCTCAGATTTCATGGGGGTCCCGCGAATGTCCTGTCTTTGGTCCAGTGTCACCCAGGGCACCCTGTGGCATTTCACGTTTTGAATTTGGGGTCACTGCCCCAGTGCCCTCCCCAGGGGCACCGACGGTCTTGACAGAGTTATCAAGCATCTGGATTTCTGCCAACCAGGGAGGTGAAATATAGGCCGATTGCTGTGTTTATGTGATTCTCTCCTATTATAAGTGCAGGTCAGCAGAGCCAAGACTCCTGGGCTTGAGTCTTACTTCCACCGACTCTCAGCTGTGAGACTTCGGGCAAGTTCCTCACCTCCCCGTGCACCAGTGTCCTTTCGTACAAATGGGAACGCCGCGGTGGGCGCTTCACAGGGTGGGGACTTCACAGGGTGGGCGTGAGGGTTCAGTGGGCTCATACATGCAGCGCCTATGGCGAGGGCGGCTGGGTTTGTGAGGACCTTCGGTATTCTGTTTTGTTGTACATTTTCCTGCCGCCAAACCCCCGTGTGGCAGGGCGGGACTACTTCTCATTAAGGGGACCCGAGACCCTGCCCTAAGCAAGCCAGTTGTGGGTTTCAACCCTAAATACAGGCTCTCCATCGCAACACTCACGCACACACACACATACATACTCACACAGTTCTCAGATACACACACCATAGTTCTCTCTCTCACACACACACCACAGTTCTCACACACACATCCCAGTTCTCACACATACACACACACCACAGTTTTCTCTCTCTCACACACACATACATACACCACAGTCCTCACACACACACACTACAGTTCTCACACACACACACACACCCCACAGTTCTCACACATACACACCCCAGTTCTCACACAAACACACACACCACAGTTTTCTCTCTCTCACACACACACCCCACAGTCCTCACACACATATATAATTCTCGAACACACACACACACACCACAGTTCTCTTCAAGCGCCTTGCTCACCCCGCCCCAGGCATTCTGGGCTTCTCTGCTTCTTCTGCGCCCTGGCCAGCCCTGTACCGCCAACTCCTTCAGGTCTTGGTGTCTGTGAGTCCCTTTGGGTACCTCTCTGACCCTCCAACTTAACCAGGCACCCCTCTTAGAGGCTTGTGAGGCCAAGTACTGCCTGTTTGTGGCACTTAGCACACCTGGACTTCATCATTTCTGACTGAGGTTAAGTTCGCATAGAATTAACCCTGTGAAGTGTGCAGATCAGTGGCACGTAGCACACTCACACTGTTGTGCAGCCACCACCCTGTCTCGTTCCAGAACATTCTGTCACCCCAAAGGTGGCCCTGTTGAGCAGTGTGCTCCCCACACTTGCTCAGCCCCCACACCTGGACTTTTGAAGTGAGTCGCACACAGACTGTGGGGACCAGAGTGGGCGGCTCACCTGCAGCCACAAAGAGGATGCCAGCGCTGAGGACGATGTTGTTCTTGCGGCTGTAGAAGCGCCCGGCAGCGATGCAGAGCCCACCGAGCAGGAGCAGGATGGTGCTGAGGATGGGGAAGACGCTGGAGGCGCGCACGATGCCTGAGCCAGGCGGGAGACAGAGCAGAGAGGGCGGTGAGACCGGCCGCCAGCTCCTGGCCACCGCCACGGTGCCAGCTACGGCCATGGTGCCGGCCAGGGGCCTCGAAGACCAAGGCCCGGCCCCTGGACTGTGACTGTTCCCATCAGGCCTTAGAGACCGTGGTGCGTGGGAAGCTGGGCGGGATGGGGGCAGCCGGACTAGATGTGAGTGGCGGCCCTGCCTTGCTGGGTACACTAAGTGGGCTGAAGTCATACCTGCCCATGTCTCACCTAGGCTCTCCCTAGGTGTGAGTCACTCTTCTGCCGGCTGGCACAGAGGACAGCCCCTCAGTGGCACCAGGGAGGCCACAACGGCAGCTGTGAAAACTCTGGACTGCCTCCCCTTTGGACGGCACCGTCCAGCCTGCTGAGCCCTCTTATGGACGCGGTCTCTGCAAAGCCTCTGAAGGCTGGCAAGAGGCGTCCTCATGAAGGAACTCTGAGGGGTGGCTGAGGACACAGGCCTGGCACTGTATGGGTCAGGGAACAGGCTGTGCTCTGTGACATACTGGTGCTGGCTGTGTGGCCTTGGACAAGTCACTTTGTCTCTAGAACACTGAGTTTTTCCGTTTGTGGAATGCGGGGCATAATAGTACCTACAGCCCAAGGCTAGCTTCGTACGAATGAGGGACTTAGCACTGGGCCTGGCCATGGCACAGACTTCCGAAGGGACAGCCTTTATCTCTGCTGTCATCATCATCATTGTCATCACTCCCACAGACAGACAAGGACATGAAAGCTCAGGACCTCCTGGGGTCACAGAGGAGGAGGCAGCTGGACAGAGAGACACACATGGACTAGGGTGTCCAGCAGAGAGAAATGCTCCCTTGCTCTGCCACGGTCCCTTCTTTTATGCCTTGGGGAGAGTAGTAATACCCACCTATAAGGGGGTGAAATTGTGGCCCCCAAATGATACGTCCAAGTCCTAGCCTCAGGTACCTATGAATGGGAGCTTATTTGGAAAAAAGGTCTTTGCCAATGTGATTATATTAAGGATCTTGAGATGACACCATCCTAGATTTGGCATCCTAAATCCAATGCCAAGTGCTCTGATAGGAAGAGGAGAAGACCCAGCAGAAGAGGAGACGCACAGGAGAGAGGCCATGGGAAGACGGAGGCTGAGAAAGGAGGGGTGCAGCCCCAAGTCGGGGAGGGCTGGGAGCCCCCAGAAGCTGGGAGATGCAGGAAAGATTCTCCCCTTGAGCCTCAGAGGGAGTGTGTGCTGCCTGGAGGCCCCCGGCCTTCCCACTGTGAGAGGGTGAGGTCCTGTTGTTCTTAATTTATCAAGGCAGCTCTAGAAAAAGGATACCTGCCTGTGAGGGTTTTTGTGAGAATCTGATGAAATGAGGTTCATAAAGCACTTAGTAGGGGCTTGGGGATGCAGGTCCCTTTTCCTTAGCATCTGGCTGGAAGGGTAGGAGGAGGGAAGGGGGGCGAGAAGGGGAGCCCCCAGCTCAGCCTTCCTGACATGCCTTCATGCCTCCCAGTGCAGTAGAAATCTCGCTCCGGGGACCCTTGGTGGCCCTGGCAGGGGACGGGAGATGGGAGCGCTGGCAGGCGCCCACCTCCTGCGCCAGCTGAGCCAGTGTGCAGCGTCTGGGCGTCTGAAGACAGCGTTTGTCTCCTGTCCTGTAAGCCCGGCAGTGTGCGTCCTGACTCACAGAGAGCTGTTTGTTCGGGGCGTTCAATGAAGCTCTTCTCCTGCCTCCACCTCTTCCTCCCTGTTTTTTCTCACAGCCTCAGGCTCTGGGAGGAGGTTTCCCGTGGGCTTCTGAAACGTGCCTCTGAACTGGGCGGGCCAGAAACGCCAGCACCAGGGCTCCCTGGATGCTGCATCCTGCGAGGGCTCAGAGGGGTGGAGAGAAGGCAGCCTGGTGCCTTGGGTGGCTGAGGTCAGGCCAGGCTCAGAGCCATCTGTCCTGCCCAGGTAAGTCATGTGAGCACCTATCCTATGCCACATGGCCTCACTCGGGAGCTCTGGATGTGTGAATGCCAGCCAGGGTCGCTGTGCACAGCAGGGCAGGCTGGGATTGCACCGGGCTGGGGGATGAGCGGGGCAGATGTCCAGCCGTATGCTGTGGCCACATCAAGCTCTGGTACACTTCCTTCTAATTTGCCATCAGAAACACCCAGCAGCCCTGATACCAGCACTCTGAGGCTTAGCACTGGTGTCATCCCCTTACCTGGAAATTCGGAACCTGGAAAAGGGGTGCCAGGCCTGGGGCAAGATGCTCAGGAGCCCCTGGGGCCAGCGGGGCAGGTAGAAATGTGATCCTCCCAGCCCCACAGCTGCCAGTGGGCCAGTAAACCAGCAGAGGCACTGCCAGAGGCCGGCAGGGAGCCCTGTGACAGTGATCTAAGTCAACCTAAGTCAACAGAAAGCCCAGTTTCTCTGGAAGCCTTCAGAGTGCACAGCTGGGGGCTGACTTGGTTCTCGAACTGTTGAAGGTGGGCTGGGAGGAGCAGGCTCCTGGGCCTGCTGGGGCCGGTGCGCCACGCCCGGACGGCTGAGCTGCCTCTCCCACAGGCATCCACTGTGGGACCTCCTGTGACCTCCTCTGACACCTGCTCTCCACTGGAGCGTTGGCACCAGGAAGGCGGAGGCCTGCTTGCTGCATGCCCAGCCCCCAAAGCTTGGACAGGTGGAGACACAGGTTCCCATGAACTTGTGTCTTCCACAGACGCCAGCCCCACAGCCCTCTCTCCTGTGCTTCTGCATACTTTGGGGATCAACAGTCTGGACAAAGGCCACGGGACCGAATGCTGGGGACCAGGGTGTCCTCGGAGACACAGGCTGGATGGCTGCGGTGACCGTGACCTCGGCCTATCCTGCAACGCTGCCTACTCCCTCTGGCTCCGACCTCACAGGTACCTGCGCTCTGGAGCTCAGCGTCATAGCCAGTTCTCCTTGTTTCTGCAGCTGGAGTGGAAATGACTCTCCTTGTTGGAGAATTGACTCTGCCCTGCACCCCAGTTCCTCCAGCGGCTGGAGATCACAGGCCCCGAACTGGTCACCCCTTCTCTTCCTGGGGAGTCTCCGGTCTGGTTACTGACCCTGGCTGCCCTCCCCATAGCACATACTTGAGGAGAACATTTCCATCCCCAAAGAGCTTTAACTGCCGTCATGTTGTCCCCTCCTTTTATTTGGGAAAGTCACTGCTGGGCTCTCTGAGCCCTGGTGCCCTCCCTGGGGTCACCACTGGTGGGGCGTGAAGAGCCAGGGCTGGATGGCGACTGCAGGGCACACACTTGGTCTGCCCCTCGGGTCTGCCCCCCCAACCCCCCCACCCTGCTCTAGGCCTGGGAGGCCGAGCCACAGAGTCATTGGGCACCCTGGACTCTGGCTTTGGGAGCCCAGCGCAGGTGAGGCGGCTCTTTCCCTGGCTTTCTCCCTGCACCTGAGGGGGCTGCATACTTCTTAAAGGCCACAGCTCCTGCTCCATACCTGCCCCCTCCCCTGCCCAGGCCCAGGAGTGTATGGGCTCCTCCGTTGCTGGCCCAGGAGTGCTCACTATCCCCTGCCCCTTTCCCACGGTCTTGCCCACACCTGTCAACAGTCCTGCACGAACACCCTTCACTCGCCCCATCTGAGCAGACCCTCTGCTTCCTGCTGGGACTTCAGGAAGCCACATGATCTGACCTCTGGGCTGATGAGTCCTGAGGCCAATCCAGAAAGGGACCCTAGAACTCTGGGGGCCATTGGGGGGGGCAGGCACAGGGGAGTGAAGAGGAAGAACCAGCACCAATGTCTGTCACCTTGGGGAAGTTCAAAAGTGGGAAGTGGGAAGTGGTGAGGGCGTGGTTTGTTTCTCCAGTGCCTCCTCCCTGCAGTCCCAGGGTGAGGCGGTGGGGCAGATCTGCACCCAGAGCCTTAAGCACCCCCTGATTGCCCGGGGTGGGACAGGGAAGGGCAGGTGCTGAGTCGGCATGAAATTTTAGCTGAGCCACCCCCTCAGCGGGGCTAAGCACCAGGGGCTGCCCTAGACGGTTGTGCAGGCCACACCTTGTATACCTCAAAGGGTGTCATCTACACTGCAGGCTCAGCACGTGCTGTGCAGTGGGCCACCTGCCTGGCCATCAGTGGCCGCCTTGTGGAAGAGTATCATTGGCTTGGTCAGTGTTGGCCCCTGGAAAGCAGAGAGGACAGGCGGGAGGAAGAGGAGAAGGTGAGGGAGGGGGATGGAAGGGAGATCTGGCCGAATTATTTCAGGTCCTGGGCCTGGCTGGAGCAGCCTGACACCGCCCCAGGCTCCACTGGGACCACATGCTGTCCTCTTTCACCAGATGACTCAGAACCTGAATTCTCTCTTAGAAAAAAATAAAACCAAACCAAACCGATCCACAAGCAGGTGCAGAGTGAGCTGTGTTCCCTCTGAGGACACCAGTATTGATTCTCCATAAACGAGGCCAGGCCCACACCCCGGGGGATGAAAAGGGGAAAATGACTTCAACCTGGTGCTGCTTTTTCTGTTCCCAGGCTCCTTCCCTCCTTCCTCCTCGGGAGGCCCAGGATGCGGTCTGGCTGGATGCAAGGCGTGCAGCTGGGTTAGTCCTCTGGGTTCCATATGTGCTATGACTTGCTCCATTCTGGGGCCAGCCCAGCCACAGGGCATGGGCAGGGCAGGGACAGACGGGGTGGCTCTACCCGTTGGAGCTGAAAACGCTTAAGGCCCACGTGTCAGAAGCTGCTCTCGCCACCTCCCACAGGCTGCCTGGCACCCCAGCAGGCTTAGTGTGCGACTCAATCTGCTTTTTGGAGAGGCGAGTGCTGGTGTGTGTGGGGAGGGGTGGGCAGGTGCAGCGCTGGCAGGGGAATGTGTTTGGGGGGGTCATAGCCCCCCAGGGATGCCGGGCCTGGGCCAGCCTCTGTCTTTAACCTCCTGAACCTGGGCCCAGCTGCAGCACCAGCTCCCTGAAGCCAGCCATAGCTCTGGGGGGTGGGGAGACCCACACCTGCACCTACTCTCCCCAGGCCTCAGTCTCCCTGGGCAGTGGACCTCTCAGCCAAGTAACTGCACTAGGACACCCAGAATGTCATGGCAATGTTGAACGCAGCTCAGTCCTCTGAACCAGAAAGGGAGAGACGAGCACATCCAGAGAAAGGCACCCCCTCCGCCCCCGCAGAGCCCGTCTTTCCTCCAGCGCCCACCTGCCCCCCGGCTTCCCCTCGCACACAAAGGAGGCAAGGGATTCTCGACACTCACGAAGGAGATACTCCGAGCTGTCGTGGTCGTAGTCGTTGTCCTCAGGGAAGTGGTTGATCCGGAAGCAGTGCCCCTTGTAGATCCCTGGAGGGAACAAGAGGAACGGGGCACTGTGAGAGCTGCGTGGGCTCGCTTGCCCGTTTGTTCTGGGCTCCGTTGCCGCGTGGGGTGCCTGTGAGCTGGGCTCTGCCCAGGCCCTGGACACAGCGTTCCCAGTCCTGTGGGGGACGCGCACACACACAGGGAACAATCCCACGGTGGGAGAGTGCCCCAGAAGCAACCGTGTCATTTGTGGTCCCAGTCTGACTTTTCATCTGTGGCAGTGAAAAGGCACACCGCCAGTAACTATTTGGGGACAGAAAGGGACCTCAAGGAGGGCTTTCCTGAGCAAGCAGGACGTGCTCTCCCCTACCCAAGGGGACTGTGGAGCTGCGCCTTAAAAAATGACAACGGATTTGCCACTGGGAAGTGGGAGGAGGGGGCTTTCCAGGCAGAGAAGGAAGCCGTGAGAAGACAGGCTTAGGGCTGCAGCTTGGAGGATTCGGGGAGAGGAAGGAAGTTCAGTGAGCCTTGAGCTTGAAGGACGTGTGTGTCTGGGGCTGAAGAGGGCCCATATGGGGGGGCCGATGAGTCAAGTAAATTAGGATGAAATCTGCCCCCACCATATCTGCCTGTATCTTTCCCTCTCTCTCAAACAGTCACGGTGAGTCCCTCCCCAGGCGCACGCCCAAACTGCACGCAGTTGGCAACATGATTCCAATTCTCTCATTGGTGTGAAGGAAGAGAACAAGGAGCGAAAGAAACTTCAAGAAAGACCGAGGCATCTCCTGCTTGGTTTCCCTCCCCCCCCCCCTGTGAGGAGTTCCTTCACAGTGAGGGAGGCGGGACACCCTGGGTAGTTTAGTTGCTGCAGGAGGACTGGCCAGTCTCCCTTCTTGAATCTTCCATCCAGCTCTCTCAGCCCCTGCTCCCCTGCAGTCTGGGAATGCCTGGGACAGAAGTGGGCACTGGTGGAGAAGGGGGCACACGTGGTGTCAGGCCCTGCCCAGCCTTCCAAGCCCTCACCCCGGGGTCAGCCTCCCTGCTCCTGAGAGGAGCTCATCTTGACGGCCCACACACCCAGGCTGGGACGGTTTCCAGCTGGGCCCAATTCTTGTTCTGCAGCTGCTGCCAAGCGTCCTGCTGGCCCCCGGCAGCCCGGCCTGACCTCACACAGTGTGGGAGCAGGGCCTGCATCAGACCAGCATCCACTGAGAAGCTTGGGGCATGCTGCTCTTCCACCATTTACCAATTAGCTGGCTTCCCGCTGCTTCCCGGAGCTTCCCCGCTGCCTGCTGCCTCCAGAGAGCTAGGGTGCTGGCCCCCTGCTTCCTGAAGGCCCGCAGTGGCCACTGGCGGGTGGGTTGGGCTTGGTTAGGGACGGCGAGGAACAGAGGAGGGTCTCAGAGATGATACCTTGAGTGCTTCATGCTTCAGCTGTGTTCTGTGTCAGGCACAAACAACTTAGATACCCGGTTCAGTCTCCTCGTCTGTAGGACAGACACAACCACAGGCCTTACTCCTAGGGATTTCGCATGAGAGAATATGCAAAAGGCACCTAGACGATTCTTGGCCCATGGCGATGGCTCCAGGCAGGTTCGCTGCTATTGGACCCAGAAACCACCCACCCTCTTCTCTGCCAGTCCTCATTCTTTTGTGAGTGGTTGAGTTGGTAGAGAACCACGGGTGTTTGTGATCGAGAGGGGAGAGCACCAAGATGGGCTGGGGTCAGGATGGCTGGGGTGGGGGCACACGGAGGCCAGAGTGGGCCAGCCACACCCTCCCCTCCCTCCTGGCTCCGGTACCTCAGATTCAGAACAAGCATTTTCCAGGCATGGTGGGCTTAGCGTAACATTCTGCTCTTTGTTGCCCCCTCTCCCAATTTTTGGTCTCCTCTATGAGTCTAAACACAATCACCAAGCCACACATGCTTGTTGGAACCAGCCAAACAGTGAGAGGTTGAAAAAGAAAAAAGAAAATAATCTCTCTCTGCAGACTTGTTTCCAGAGGTCAACACTTGGCTGTGCATCTTCCTTCAAGTGCAACCTACACACGTACATGCATGTGAGGTGCACACCTATGCTTCTAGAAAATCAAACCTTTCACATGGAGATAACTGTACATTTACCCATGGTTGTAAGAAACCACACAGAGGGGCCCATGTACCCAGCTCCCGCCCCCACCACCACTATGGTAACATCTTGCAAAAAGTACAGTATGGCAACGAGACACCAACGTGGTTGCAGTGACAATACAGAACATCCCACCCCACCAGGACCCCTGGTGTCGCCCACCCTTTTGTACCCACACAGCTCCCCCTGCCCCCAGCCCCCGTCCCCACCCATGGCAACCATTAAGGTAGTTTCCACTTGTGTAGTTCCGTCCTTTTAAGAATGTTCCTCAGAGGGAGTCATGTAGCACGAAGCCCGTGGGGATGGGCTCTTTTCCCTCAGCATGCCTCCCTCGAGACTCAGCCAAGCTGTTTATGTATCGAGAGTATTCCTTTGTATTTTCTATTTATTGCCCTCTCGTGCCTCTAAGAGCCAGCCCTACAGTCAGGACGGCCCTCCTAAACTGAGGGGGAGATTGCCGTGTGTGCCGCCGCACTCCCCTGTTGCAGCTGAGCACAGGGGAGCGGAGAAAGCACCTGCCAGGACCAGGGCACGTCCTTTGAACCACCGTGCACTACTCCGCGGCGTGGGCGCGCCACCGTGTGGCACCTGCGTTGTTTCCGGGGACCACGCCTGTGGCTCCCAGCTGTTTCTAATGATGCTGCTGTAAACATTCGTGCACAGGTTTTGGAAGGGGCCCGTGTTCCTTCTCTGGCGGGAACGCCCAGGGCGGCAAATGCGGGCTCACACCAGATCTGCGTGTTTGGTTTCACGAGGGACTGACAGACTGGCCTCCAGAATGGCTATACGCTTATTTTAAAGTGGAATTACACTCTGTAACATTTAACAATACATACACACATCTCTCCAGGTCAATATCTATAGATCTTACTTCTAAGAAAACCTGTTTGTTTTAAATAAAAACCAATATGTTGATCCTAATCCAAACATTGCTGAAAATCCTAGACGGAAATGAAGAGTGTAGGGACCAGGGGAATGAATCTTGCTCCATCACTGATGATGCTAAAAGAAAAACATGCTTTGGCAGAAATGTGGAAACCTCATATTCATACTTTCAATCTGAAAATAAAACTCAGGTTTTGAAATGTTGGCTTGCATATAAACGCATTAATTCCAAATTCTCCTCTAGTAGATCTGGCTAACTTCCGCCCTACACTGAGGATGCTGTTTTATATTGGACAGAAATTGTAAGTAGAAATCACTGTCTAACATATTAACTCATTTTTAGCATTCTTTTTAGGGGTTCATAACCATCCATCTTTATGGTTTATCAATTCAACTACACCTCAGCGATAGGCAGTCCCCGATCTCGGGGCTGTGTGAACACACCATAGACTCCACCGTGTGGAATTATGCTCCAAGGTACACGAATGCATGCCCTTTCTCCTTTCCCTCCCCCCGCACCAAACTCCTCTGCACGGACAAAAAGAACGGGCACTGTGGTGGGTTGAACTGTACCCCACCCCCCTGCTCTGGATATGTTGAAGCCCTTAACCCCTGGTCTCTGTGAATGTGATCTTATTTGGAAACAGGGTCTTGAGGCTGGAGCCCAGTTAAGATGAAGTCACACTGGGGTGGGCTCCAAATCCAATGCCTGGTGCCCTGACTGGTGTGGCTCAGTGAGCTGGGCATCACCCCCAAAACCGATAGGTCTCGGATTGGATTCCCTGTCAAGGCATGTGCCAGGGCACGATTCCTTGCAGGCCAGGTCCCTGTCTGGGAGAGGCACTCAATGAACGTTTCTCTGGCACATCATGTTTCTCTCTCAACCTTTCTTCCTCTTTTTTCCTCTCTCTAAAAGTAAATATAAAGAAAATAAATCCAATGATTGGTGTCCTTATAAGAAGGAAATGTGGACACAGACACACCCAGGGGGGAAGGCATGAGAAGACAGAGGTTCGACTGATCTGTCTAGAGGCCCAGGGACGCCCAGGCGTGTCCACAAGCACCAGAAGCTCGGGATGGGGGCAAGGAAGGCTTCCGCCCAGAGAATCAGAGAGGGCATGGCCCTGCTGACACCTTGGTTTTGGACACCTGGCTTCCAGCGCTGGGAGACAATCAATTTCTGCTGCTCTAAACCACCTGGTCTGTAATCACTTGTTACGGCTGCTCTAGGAAGCTAATACAAACATGTTGCCGTGTGACAGGGAAGTGCGGCCTCCTCAAGCACTCCTCGTTGGAGCCCAGCCTTGCAGGAAGGTGGAACTGCTCCCACTCTCAGAAGGCATGGGCTTTCCTGCTCCTCTGCCTGCTACAGGAACCCACGGCCGATGCCTAAGCCCATGTTTACGGGGTATCTGCAAAAGCATCTACTCATGGAGTGTGCTTCGAGGAAACTCCGCAACCTCTCCGGGCTTGGCTTCCAGAGCAACTTCGCCAATCATCTGGTGTAGGTCCCCACCGGGCTCTCGAATCCTCTCCCCGGGGCCCTCCTATCTGGGGACTGCCAGCGATGGGGACCTCATCATCCCGCAAAGCATCCCATTTTCAAACAGCTTTAAGTTCCTGAAAGGTCACCTGCCTCCACAAAATTTCACCCACAGCTGCTATTTATAGTCCATGGCAATAGAGGTTCCCCCGATCACGTGTCAACCCTTCAAATCACGGAAGAGGGAAATTGTGTCTAACGGGGCTGAAGCACGGCGGCTTTCCCAGCTGTCCAGGGTTTGCAGGGAGGCTCAAAGCTGAGCACACGAGGTGGCCTACCAGCTGCCTCCCCTGGCCAGACCTTGCTAACTGTCTAGAGCACAGGTAGCAAACACAAGGCCCACGGGCCGAATCTGGCCCTCCATCTTGTTTTATCCGGCCCAGTACCTTGTTTCTACCTGGCAGCAGCACAGATCTCCTTGCCCCTAGTTAATGAGTAGTTACATTTACACAGTCCTAAAATCACATTTGGCCCTTTGAAGGCAACCATGAGGTTGATGTGGCCCCCGGTGAAAATGAGTTTGACCCCCGGTCTAGAAGCCTGCTTTCAACCTCCCCCACCTTACCACCCTCCCCCCCCCACCCCCCGCCCACAGTCTAAAGAGGCGGGGGCTGTGGAGGAGGGGCAGGAAGTGTCCTGGGACCAGGAGAGAGGAGGAGATGCCCCTCGGGTCAAGAATTTGGGTATTTCTTCTACATGAGTGTCAAACATCTTCAGTTCCTCCTGCCATTTCTTTACTGATTGGTTCCAAGATCTTTTTGCCAGCCTTGCTCCCTCCTCTGGGTCAGCTCCCAACTCTTGATGCCCAGAAGAACAAGCCCCCCACCACCAAACCCACCGTTCCAGGCTGGATCAGAGCATGGCGGCCCCGCGGCCCCCTTCTCTGGACCCAGTGTTCCTGTGACTCAGCCTCCCAGGGCTTTTGCACAAGGACCGCCTCAGCTCCCACAACCTGTTTGTGTTGAGTGCAGTGTTTAGTCCTAAGGACCTCACACTTATTGCTGTCAAATTGCATTTGGTTAGCGGTGGCCTAAGGCTCCGACTAGGGAGAAAATGAATGGCTGATGCAAGCAGTAAGAGAGAAAGCCATTTCTGATCTACTTCACACGTGACCTCTCTCGGGGAACGGCCACGGGTGGTGAGACGGAGTAAGTGACCTTTAGAGCGGTTAATTCTGAGATCCAGCACTGGCCACACTGTGGGAACCCTGAGACACTCCTGGGGGTCGCCGGCCTATGTTCCCAGAGACATGTGGCTCTCTCCGCACCAAGGGTCGGGAAGGCTCTGGTGTGAGGTGCCTTCATTAGTCACCAGGAGAGTTATTTCTTCACCTGTCAGACTCAGGAATGGGGCCAGAGGGAGTGCCTGCGGCCCTACATTCCTGGACTATCTAGTAGAGAAAAAGTATAGGAGTGTGTGGCTACATCATGAACCCCTTTTGTTAAAGGCTTTTTTAAAAAAAGATTTTAATTTATTTTTGGAGAGAGGGGAAGGGAGGGAGAAAGAGAGGGAGAGAAACATCAATGTGTGGCTGCCTCTCACATGCCCTGCACTGGGGACCTGGCCCGCAACCCAAGCATGTGCCCTGACTGGGAACTGAACTGGCGACCCTTTGGTTCGCAGGCTGGCACTCAATACACTGGGCCACAGCAGCCAGGGCCTACTAAAGGCATTTCTATAGGCATAGGAAACATCTGGAAATAAACGCCTTAAAATATGTGCAGTGTTTTATTTCTGGGTGGTAGGGTTATGAATGAATTAAAATTCTCTTAATTTTTTTTGTGTGTTTTCCGAGTTTTCTATGATGTATGAAAATGAACCTATGAGGCTTGTTAAAAGAGCAGAACCAAATCTGGGACTCTACGTGGAAATGTGGTGGTGTGTCTGAAATGAGCACTGATCCACCCAGACATGGGAACAGCTGAACAGAATGTGAACTGAGGGGCTGGGAAGGTGTGTGGGGGGGCACTTCAGCCTCTGCGGGGCAAGTGCCCCGTGTCCTTCCTCTGGGCTGGGACTGTGGTGCCCTGGGGTCAGGCCCTTGTCTATGGCTGGGATGACTAATCCCCAGGACTCTTCGAGGCAGACGTAAGACTTTCAGTGCCAACCCCAGGAAAGGCCCAGGCAAACTGGGACAAGCAGGTCACCCCTGAGTCACTTCAGGGTGCTTGCATAATGGGCCACCTCGGAGGTCTGTCCTGGTGAAGGGATCCTGGAGAAAAGAATGCTGGAGTGTGACTTACTAATAATGGTCATTTGTGTCATTCCTTTACTGCTTTTCATAAGCACCGGTTCATTTGGTCCTCAGGCACCGTAGCAGTGGCAGTGGACACCTACTGAGAGCGTATGACCCCCTTTGCCCTGCCTCGTACTTCTCTGCCCGCCTTTTACTCCAGCCTTTCACTCATCAGTGCAGCAACCAGCTCCACACACGTGGCAGCAGCACTGGCTATTTCTTGTTTTTGCCCACTACACTGGGTGGATTGCCCAGGGGAGCTGTCCTGCACCTGTGCGTGCAGAAGCTCGAGGGTAGGGAGGTAGCCTTTGCACAGGAGGATGGGAGCTGGTGGATGAATGTTCCCATCCTCCACGCTTAGATCCTCTCTACCTGCTGCAGGGCTCATGGCGGGGTGTGTGTGGGGGGACAGGTCCCAACAGGACTGAGCACAGGGATGATCCACTCAGGGTCGCCCCTGCACTCTCTGCCCCTCTGTCTCAGTTTCACTCCCCCCAACCCTCCCGGACGCCAGCTCCTAGCAGCGCCACCCAGTACACCTCCTGCGTGCAAGGCCTGGCTGCAGCTAAGATGGCAGCCTGTGTGCTGAGCGTGTTCGATGCACACCTTCAAAGATGGGAGACAGAGGCTGAGAGGTGTTGAAGAACCTTCTTCTTCAAAAGCCTCACAGCAGAGGCCAGCCTGGGATGATCAGTCACTTTAAAGAAAAGGCTCCGGGGACGCCAGGTGTGCACATGGCAGAGGGTGGCCCCTGGAATCTAGCTCCTTGAAGCCTCACCAAGTGTTCTTCCAGCCCCACCCTGACGCTGCCTTTCCGAGGGTCCTCTTGGAACTCGGGAAGGGCTGCTGATGCCACCTGGGCTGCTGGTCTTTCTCCCCAAGACAGATCAGGAAGTGAAACCACAGAGCCCCCAAGGGTGCTGGGTTCGAGAAGATGGCTCCCAATGGTGTCTCCAGGCCAAGGTAAAGGCAGCTCTGGATCGGTGGGGCTGTTGGGAGCTCAGGGGGAGGAGACCTGGTGTGGCATGGCCCCTTTTAGCTCAAGGACAGGATGATAGTGAATACACAGTCACAGGGGCCAGCAGAGGAGGGTGCGGAGTGGGGCTTTTCTGCACCGTCCTCTCCTCCACAGTGTTTGTGCTGAGCATACGCTACTGTGCCCGGCACTGGAGCTACAGCTCTGAGTTCGGTGTCGTCCTAAGCTCCCACTCTGGGAGGGACTGGTGAGACAGGAAGATAACATAAGTGACTGTCAGTCTTCTTTCGTGGTGATAAGGCAGGCAAGCAGGCAGGCAGGGAAAGGGATCTGAGGCATTGTGGGTCGTGGGTTCCTGTCCAGAGCTCTGGCTGAGCTCAAAGCTGAGGCCCATTATCTGGGAAGAACATCTCATCATTCCCAGCCTCCTGGTTAACACCAGAGGAGCGGGAAAGGCAGGAGAGGCCCAGCTGCTGGTGCAGACTGCCCAGACCGGAGGAGGGGACGAGGGTGAGAAGCACAGTGGGCTGAACAGTCCACCGGCTTCACTGGAGTCATCCTGAGTTGGAAAATAATCAAACAATGTTTATTCTTCTAAGTGGCTATCAGTGGCTTCCTAATAATTTGAAGTGGTTGTCTCCTGCTGTGAATTGGGTCCTTGTATTCCCGTCACAGCCCGGGTACAAGGGCCAAACGGATCAAACCCTTGTCTCGGAGTGAGCCGTGTGGGAGGAGGTCCCCATCCTGGGGCCAATCACTTGCGAGGGTGGCTGCCTCTCCAGTGTTTCCCTGGATGCAGCAGCTTGTCTGTGAGCCTGGCCCCTACACGGGCCCTAACCTCCTGTGGGAACAGCCTAGCAGGGCCGCAGGGCTGCGTGCTTCCAGGAAGGACCCAGCAATTCATGGAGAAGGTGGAGAACTGAGGGGTGGCAGGGTCTCAGACTTGAGGGGAGACGTTATCCTCAAAATAAGAACAATGGCAGGGATTCGTGCAGCACCTATATGTGCCAGGCACTATTTTAAGCTCCTGATGTTTGTTAACTCCCTTCATCTTCATACTAACCCTGGGAGGTAGAGAGGGTTACTAACACCACTTGCTACTAGGTGTATTCTGAGTTCGTTCCCTTGCCTCCCATGCCCTGGAGGCAGAAGGACTGGGAGAGCTCTCAGAGCTACAAGTCATTCTGATTGCCAGGAGCATGATGGGGAAGTGTAGGAACAACTCCTGGGCTAAGGACCCTGGCTGATGCTGGGGCTGAATTAACCTTTCACTGGAAGGTGGAGATGCTCAGGCAGAGGGATGTCGGTCCAGGGCCTCCCACCCGTCAGGACAGAGGGTGAGGAGTTGTGAGGTGCCGGTGTGTATGGAGAGGGTGCCACGTGCGAGCAAAGGACCCATGGGGGCCACGGCGTGCAGGGAGGCCAGCCTCGTGCTCCCGAACCTCAGACGGCCTGGTATAGGCAGGGAGCAGCAATGGTGTGCAGTGCTGGGCTGGGCTGGGGGTCTCGCATGGTAGGCTTGGATGGGACTGGATGGTACAGTCTCTGTGGGGTGACTTGAAGTTGCAAAGCCCTGGGTGGGTGGCCACTCCTGAAGGGAGCAGCAAGGTGTGAAAAGAAGAAAAGGCTGCACAGGGCGGTGCAAGCCCCGCACGTTTGGTTTGGGGAGACCCCATTCTTGTTCTTCGACGTGTCTGCAGATGAGGGACCAGAGGACAGATGGAGGCGACCTGGCCAAGGTCATTCCAGCGCAGATATGGCGGGTATTCACCTCTGGAGCTGCAATAACCACAAACCAGGTGGCTTCACCAGCAGAAATACGTCGTCTCACAGGTCTGGAAGCCAGAAGTCCAAGGTGCAGGTGTGGGCAGCATTGGTTCCTTCCCAGGGCTCTGAGGAAGAACGCTTTCCGGGCCTCTTCCCAGCTTCTGGGGGTCTGCCGGCAGTCACGGGCACGCCATGGCTTGTGGAAGCGCCACCTTGACTTTGGCCTTCATCTCCACACAGCGTTCTCCCCGTGTGTGTCCATTTCCCAGGTTTCCTTTTTTCACAGGGACCGGATTAGGGCCCACCCTGATGACCTCACTTTAGCTTGGTTATCTCTTTAAAGACCCACATTCCAAAAAAGGCCGCCAGGGTTCTGGTGCACCAGGGTTCAGGTTCCAGTACAAGAATCTGAAGGGGCACAATCGGCCTGTCACACGGGGTTGGGGGCAGATGCCCAGCGGGGTGCCCAGGCCAGTGCTTCAAAGGCTCCGCCCTCCCCTGCCCCTCAAGCGCCTTGCTTTGCTGCCTGTAATTCCCCCTCGGAGCTCATCCTCATAATTCCTTAATTCCATGCCGATCTCTAAAGAACGCTCCTAATAGCTGTGATTTACCAATTGGCACCCGCTGTGTCCTGCTAGGGCTGGCCTCTCTCCAGTCGCAGCCAGGCGGGCTGCTGGGTAAAGGAGCTCCAGGCCTGGAGAGGCAGCGTGGGCCGGGCTGGGCTTTCTGGGGAGCCCCATCTCCCTGGCCTGTCACTGACTCTCTGTGAGACCCTGTCAGGCCACCGTGGCCTTTGGGTCCCTCACCCATTTGTTGGGCAGCTGTCCATGTGAGGTTCTGGGACTCGGATGCAGCAGGGTGTCTGCTCACTGAACACTCACGTCCTCTCTTATGGAGCACGTGGCTGCACTGTTTCTCAGCTTCCCTTGCAGTTCAGTGTGGCTCTGTGACCGAGCTGGCAACGGAGTGTGAGCAGAAGGGAGGCGTGCCCTTTCTGGACAAGGGTCGGGAGAAGTAGGTGCGTCCCACCCACGCCACTGCTCCCCTTCCCAACAGCCTGGGCAATGGTGGAGCCACAAGGCGGAGAGGACGGAGTCCCTGAATCCCATGTGGAGGAAATGGGTTTACTTAACACACACTTTGTACTACTAAGTGGGCGATGCATCCACTTGACTTACGTGTACGACATTACGCACTTCGGCGTGTTTCTGTCAGGGTCATAATCAATAATACAGAAAAGGAACATCTCGGACATGGTCTCTGCCAGTCCGGAGCTTTCTGCTCGCGAGTCGCTCAGCTCTGACTGAGGCAGGAAGCCCGGAGGAGGGCCCAGAGCTTCGGGGAGCACGTCCCAGGGCTGCCTGGCCCCTGGCTGCCGGGCAGAGGTCAGGGAAGGCTGCTCCACCTGGGAAGTGGGGACACGTGTTCACCGTCCGTCAGAGCCGAGGTGAGGCCAGAGCATTTGAGAAGGATGAAGCCTGACGGTGTTGCCAGTGTGAGAATATAGTTTTTAAGGCCTCGTTTCTTGGTGAAGCCTTCAAAACTGACCGGCGTTCAGACCAGAGTTTGGGAAGGAGCCGTCTGTGCCCTCTCCATGGCCAGGTGCAGGGATGCAGAGCCGGGCAGCCGCTCTGGCAAGGACTACACCAGCCACCAGGGCCGGGACAAGTCTTGCACGAGCTCTTTTCCTGCTTAGGGTCATGGAGGTGCCTCGTGGTCCTTATAGGACCTGGTTGGATTTTGATATAAGCCCAGTCCGTCCATTCAGCCCTTTGCCCATTCTTTCTTTTAATTCATCGTTCACTTATTGATGCCAGGCTGTGGGAGTCCAAAGACACAGGTCCTGCCGGCAAGAACTTACAGTGCTCTGACCTGTGAGGCTCAGCTGGTTGGAGCATCATCTCGTAAACAGAAAAGTCTTGGGTTTGATTCCTGGTCAGGGCACATGCCTGGATTTCGAGCTCCGTCTCCCATCCGAGCGCATATGAGAGGCAACCAATTGATGTTTCTCTCTCACATGGATGCCTCTCTCCCTCTCTCCCTTCCCTTCTCTCTAAAATCAATAAGCGTGTTCTCGGGTGAGGATTAAAAAAAAAAAGAACTCATAGCCTCTTTGGGGAGGTGAGTGCACACGTCACCTTAGAACAAGAGAGAGTGGCAGCTGCTACAAGGGAGGAGGTGGGTTCACAGAGATTCAGAGTCGGGACTAAGTGCTGGACCGGCCCCCTGGGACAGCTCTGGAAAGGGGCTGGACCTACAGCGCTGAGGGGCAGGTGCTGTTTGATGTCTGGTGGTTCAGGTGGAGGAAAAGCCCAGACACAGGTTAGGGGGTGAGCTTTTGGAAGACAGCAGGCTTGGGCCTTGGGCGGTGGGGGTGGGGACTGGGGCTGCAGAGGGACTGGACTGAATGCCACCGTGAGCTTTTCTGAGGCTCGGAAAGTCTCCTCATGGCTAATGCCAGGAGCTGTAGTCCCAATCGGCTCGGCACGTCTGGGATTCTGTTCCCAGCCTGGCGGGCCCCACCCTAGGGCCCCTGGGGCATCTTATTTTTGTCTCAGGGGAGCCCAGGGGCCTGGGAGATCACAGACCGCACTCCTCCAGGATTAACAAGCTCTCTCTTCATTCGCTCCCCTCCCGCTGCAGCTCCTCATGAGGAGAGACATATTTAAACCTTGGCTCCATCGGCAGCTTCCTGCAGCTGTCAGCCGGGTCGTGGCAGCCTCCAGACCGCTGCTGCCAGGGACTCGGGGTGGGGAGGCTGGCGGGACCTCAGACTCGGCTGCTGCCCCCGTCACCCACAGGGCAAGAGCCCTCTTGGGGGTGTGGGTCCTCGACTTGCAGTGCTTAGACCTAAGTGAATTCTACAGCGACTTGGAGCCCGAGTCCCCTCCATCAGTTCTAGTCAGTGACAGGCGACAGGCAGAGGGCTCCAGCTCCAAGCCACGTCCTACCTCTAGCAGTCTAGGTGACAGTGAGGCCCAGTAGGGCATTTCCCCTGCATGGGGCAATGCAGAGGGAGGTCAGTGGAGGGTCTGGGGGAGAAGGCACCTTGTCTTCAGCTGAAGATGGTGCTCGTTTGAGTGGGGCCGGCTCTGGTCAGTGTCCACTAGGGGCCTGGGGCATGTCAGGAACCAGTTCTGGTCCAGCCCCTCCCCAGGCAGTGGGGTTCCCAGAAACAACTCTATTCTGCCCCTGAACCCTGTCTCTGTGAACCTGACCGTGGAGACCGTTTAGTCTGGCAAATGGAGGCATCTCTCTAGGTCCTGAGCTCTTAGGGTTTTGTGCCTGGACAGGTTGGCAGTGACTCAGGGGCAGAACCTGGGGAGAGGAGGGCGGGCCATCTGCCTGGTGCTAAGCCCATCCTGAAGCCCCGATGTACCTGTACTGCTGAGGCGTACCCGTGGGAACAGGCCTGGCTCGCTCACAGTGTGGCCCCACCCCAGCCAGGGCTCCCGGCACACATCTGGCCTGAGCTGGGCCAACCAGATGCTCTCTCTGGAGTTTGGACCAGAAGCAGAGGAGGCCTGGGGACTGAGCGGCGGCGGGCAGTTTACGAGTGGGTGTTCTCAGTGGTCCGTGAAGCTAGCTATGAAGCTCCTGGTTCTCCCCTTCTTCAGTCTTGGCTGTTAAGCTCCTTCAATCCGTTGGGACCCCACATCCAAGAAAGTCCTCTTTGGGGATCAAGCCAGAAGAATCTGGTTTCTGTTTCACTGGCCACCAGGAGAACCCTAACCCCCAACCAGCTGCACCCTCCTCAGGGAAAAGAGATTCCAACCCAGTTCTCACAGGCTCCGAGGCCCGGGCCATACCTCCTTAGGGAAGGTCTGCAACACTTCTACAGGTATAAGAGTGGGCGCAGGCTCCTGAGAGACTATAGGACCAACAGGGAGAAGAGACATTGTATGGGGGACGGGAATGCTGAGCGCCAGCCCCCACACGCCATGTGGAAGCTGCGTGGTCTGGGAGTTCCAGCCTCTTCGGATCTCAGCCACCTGGGAACACGATCACTGGGCTGGCCGGTTAGTCACACAGTGTTGCTGTTTCCTGGAGGACAAAGTGCGGCTACCAATGGGCCTCCCACAGTTCCCAGGAGGAAAACAGAAATGAGACCGTTTGTAGCCAGCGTAGAGACAGGGCCCCTAAGTGGGGACTTGTCCTCCATTCCAATAAGAAAACGTCTCACCGGCTGGCGGCCAGTGAACCCAGTCTCCTCCCACATAAGAAATGCCTGCCAGGAAGGCCTCAGAGATGCCTCTAATGTCCCAGAGGCCCCCGATCTCACCACCAGCTCTTGTCCACGCACCCTGGCCCTTGGCAAGAGGTGCGGCCCTGGCCTGGCCTCCTGTCTCGCCACCAACCATGCCTCAGGTCACTTGGAGAAATCTTCGAGAACCCGCAGCACCAGCCTTCCGCCTCCTCCAGCCCTGCGCTCCAGAGCTGCCGAGATCTTCCAGGCTTCCTGCTGAGATTCATAATTGAACGGAGCCGGGGAGATTTCCCCAACCAATAGCTCGTCTTTGCCCCTAACTCGGGAAGCGCGTGCCTAGCTACTGTCTCTGTGATTTCTCTGCCCGGATCTGCTCGATGACTGCAGCTCAGATGAAATCTCAGTACCAAGATCTGAGTGTTTTTTCTTCTTCTTCTCTGTCCCTTTCTCTCCTTTAACAAGGAGCAAATATGAAGCTCCAAGGGATGAGACAGACCGCCGCCGACTCCAGACTCTCCGCTGGCGTGCTGCCCCTGCACGTCCCCGCAGTTACGCTGCACTGACCCTAGAGTTTTCGCCGCAGGGCCTGCGTGAGGGAAGGAGAGACGTGGTGTGCAAGCGGACCTCCAGAAGGGACTCCAGGGACCATCCACTGCATTCCATTTACTTTACACACGAAGAAGCTAATGCCTGTGCGGGACCAGAGCCATTTCCATGGTGACAGAGTGAAGCCTGAGCCCTGGTCTCTTGACTCCAGGCTCAGTGCTCTTCTGCACAGCCCACTGCCTGCTGGCCTTCTGGGAAGGACTTCACTGTTTTTGCACTGTGCACCTTCCCAAGTCATTGCAGCCAGAGACAGCGTGTTCATCCCACCTGCCCCATGAGGGCCCCTCGGGTGCAAAGGCATCGTACTCATAGCCTTCCGGTCCCCCCTAAGTTCCAGTCAGCACCCACACCCCAGGGGCCTGCCATGTGCTGGGTACCAGCTGCACACGGGGCTTCGGTGGGGAGCAAGCCAGGGTCTCTTGACTTTGAGGTGGCACTGAGCGGGCCTGGGGGGCTGGTAGCTGGGCCAGGAAAACCACCCCAGGAGCTGACACCAGATCTGAGCCCTGAAGGATGTGCAAGGTGAAGATGGGTGAACTTCCAGGTGGAGGGAACAGTGCCGCTGAGGCCCAGAGGGAAGAGGTTGGTGGCCGGGGGCATCTGAGGAGGCGAAAGGGGCCCACGTGGCAGCTGGATGCAGAGGGCAGGGGGAGGGATGGCGAGTGGCGGGGCCTCAGCACTGAAGGGATGGTGGACGAGAGTTAAACAAGTAGTCAGACAGGTTCAGACTTGCTTTTTAAGAGAGACCTGGCCCTCTGCAGGGCGGGGGACAGAGTGGAGGCAGCAAGGCCAGTTGGAACCCAGGCTCTGGGACAAAAGCCTCATTCGAGGTCACTGGCTGACTTGGGGCAGAGAAGGAGGGTTCCCCAAGGCCGATCGGTGCCCCCATCCCCATCCAGCTTCAGACCGATCCTCCATGCCCCTGGAAAGCAGCCCTGGCGTGGGGATACTAGAGCCCTCTCACAGTGGCCTCACCAGAGCTGCTTCACTCACATCCTCCTGGCTGTGTCCAGACTCAGGGCCTGGGGGACATGGCCCCTAGCCCTCATGTGTCCTCCCATGTCCTCTCCAGTCTGTCCATGAGGTCATGCGTACACCCCAGCCTTTGTTGGTGGCTCTGGGTTCCAGGGGAGGTGGCCCGTGGCCCTTCTCCTGTCCCCCGGCCCTTCAGTTCCCAGCCCAGCTCACTCGGCCTCAGCTCCCTCCAGGAGGTTTGCTGCTAAGGACTGGGGCTTTTTCTTGTGTGAAAAAGAAAAAAGTAAACAAAATATGAACGCCAGCTTCCCTCCCTCCATGGGCACAGCAGGGCCCGTGAGGGGGACTCTGTGGGCTGGGACGTGGCGGTGACACGCTGGCTGTGAGCAAGACGACGACGGAGGAGCCCTCAGGAACAGAGCGGAACAACTGTCGTTGTGAATCAAGCAGGCCGTTTATGGGGAGCATAAAAGTTAATGGGAAGCCATACTCCAGCTCCTCACCGTTAACCAAGAGAAATGCTGGTGAGAGACATGAAGGGAGAGAGGGAGAGAGAGGGAGGAGGAGAGGCCCGAAATGCAGCGGGATTCTGCTGGCTGGGAGCCTGGGACAGGTCGGAGGGAAGCCGGCTAGAAACAGGTGGGGGAGTCACACGTGATTAGGCAGCAATCGGTGTTTGGACATCACTAGTTTAATCTCCTGTCCGGGGCTTCTTCATCAATCACCCGCCACTCCTGCCCAGGGCAGTTGAGAAGGAGGAGGGCCCCCTCCCCAGTTCATCTAAAGGAAGCCTAGTCCGACAGCCCAAACGTGGAGGGAGCCCCCTCTGTCCAGGGTTTGCAGTTGTCCCATCTTTTACCAGTCTCCGGAGGTGCGCAGGGGACACAGGACCAAAGTCTGCGGAGCGGAGCCCCAGATGCTCCCATGCCAACCAACCCTGTGGCTAGAATAGCAGCCTTTACTGCCACCAGCAGCTAACACTCAGTGGGACCTTTGTCACCTGGCTGCTTTAAGGGTTAACTCACGGAGTCCTCACAACCACCCTCTCACGTGGGTGCTACTGTTGGCATCGACCCCATCTTACAGTTGGGAACACAGAGGTCCTGAGAGGGTGAGCAACTTGCCCAGGGCTGCCCAGACCCTCAGTGCAGAGCTGGGATTAGGACAGGACTGCCAGTCTTCAGAGCCTCAGTGCCGAAGCCACTTGGCCCTACCACTGTCACACATGCTGTGCAGTGCCGGGCCAGGCCTGGGGGAGCCCAACCCTCTGAGGGACCACCGCAGGAGCGCCTCCCTCTCAGCGGCATCTGCTCTGCAGTAGGCACCCACGTGGGCCCAGATGATGGGTGTGTCTCCTTGGAGGTGTGCGCTCAGGTGGGAAGGCAGAGCCGGGCAGGGTGAGGGAGTAGGAGTGTCAACCCTCTGCAAACGACACAGGGCCTGTGGCAGGGGGTGGCCCAGAAGTGTGCCAAGGTCCCTGGCTTGGTCCTGAGTGAGCTCAACAGTGCATCGCTTTGGGAAAGGGGTTTCCTGTCTGCCTGTGTGTGGGGCGGGGGACCCTCAGGGCAGAGGATGCCTGAATTCTGCAGAACAGGCCAGAGCTCTCAACCAGAAGTTTTCAAACCTAGGCTGAGGAATGCACACATTAAATAAAGCTTGGAGACCTCACTCTGGGGTACCCCCCAGTTCAGAGGCCCTCAGATTCTCAGCGTAGATGGATGTCTTCCCCCAGAGACTATCAGGAACCACCCTGAAGTGTCCTGAGCCCTGACATTTCAAGGGAAACAGCTCAGCATCTGGGACCTTTGCAATTCTTCTCCAAGATTCCGATTCTGGCTTCCACTGCCTTTCTCTCCTAATTTCTCTGCAACTATCCTTCTCAGTCTCTCGTCAGGGTGCTCCGAGTTTCTCCTCCGACCTCACTCCCTGTCTTCACACTCCTCCCTGACCTCCAAACTCCCGTGGCTTTCAGCATCGTGCAGGCTCTGGTCCCCAGTCCACAGCCTCTGCGACTTCAGACCCAGCATCCCTCTGCCCGGTGGGCACCTCCGCCTGGATGTCCAGCAGGGGCCAGACTTGGTATGGCTCACACTACATGATCAGCCTGCCTTGGCGGCCCTCTTCCACCCCCTCTCCCTGTCTTATTGCCCTACCCTCTGGCGGGGATCCTCAATGGTAGGTGTCCCATCTCCTCCTGCACCCTGCCTAGATGTCAGCCATGAGATAATCTTGCAATTTTATTTCCTAAAGAAGCCTTGTCACTGCCTCCCTCGAAATCACCTGCCAGAGTGATCTAGTGACATGAGACTGATCTGGTGACATGGGACTACAGCACCTTTGACAATGTTCACCTCCAGGATGTCAGCCGTCACAGCCTGGTTCCTGTTGACCCAAGTCTCATGGCTGGCTCTGTCCTCCAATGCCACGGAGCTGTGCGGGGTCCTCGTCCACACCATGCTTTTCTGGACCACATCCTGGTTCCAACTCTTCTCCTTGTCTGGCGGTTTCCTGCTCCCTTGTGCCTTGTGCACTCCCAAAGTCACCAGAGCAGGCACCGCCCCTTCCAAGAAACTTCTGCACCTGCCTCCTCCTTTCCCTTGAAAGCGCACGACGCCCTGTGCGTACCCTCATCATTGCAACTTCCGGTATCCTGTTCAAATTGCGTCTCCCCCTGAGCCAGAGGGCCAGCTCTGAGATTTACTTATCTTTGAGTCTCAAGCTCCTATTCCAGTTTCTGCTCAGTTCATGCTAGTTTAATTGTACTGAACTTTTCTCTAAAGGGGGCTTCTGTGGGGCTGGTGACACAGGAGGCATTGCTCTCTCCCGGCCCCCGTTTTTATGTCCATAGTTGAAAGAACACGCACCCTGCACTCCCGTCCCCCTGCAGGTGAAACACCCCAGAAACGCTACCAGGATGCCCAGTAACAAAGCTGAAAGGCTCTGGCGGAACCCGCAGTGCCTCTCTGTTCTCGCGATGCCAGTAATCCACACTGCTTGTCATCAGCCCTCCTAAGTCAACAAATCACTCCCGGACGTGTGAGCCAATCATAGTATGACAAATACGACTGTTCTGGAGCTGAATCCAGGGGCTGCACTCCGACACCCGCATCTGGGGGTCCGGTGTGACCTCTGCCAGATAAGCTCCATTTCAACCAACTCTAAAACCCAAGCAAAAACCCGCCACCGCGTCAGCAGGCTGAACTGACACCACCAAGAAAAAAAGGAAAAACCCACAGGTCTGTCTGCACCCCGTTTCCAGTTCCACACACACTGTCCGTCCTACAGTCTGATGTTTCGGGAAGAAGGCTGGCCCACATAGAGCAGACACTGTGAATGGAGATGCAGACTCTGTAATGCCTCAGCCCTCCGGCATGTCCCCAGGCCCCACGGTGAGTGGCCGCCACAGCCTCATGGCAGGGCTTTCGTTATTCCACAAGCCCAGTTTCCTCCCAGTGGAGGAAACTCAACACTCTCGTTCCCAGGCTGCACCTCCCCCTGCCTGTGGACAGGAGCCCTGGACACCCATTTCCAGCCGTGCAAGCCACAGGCGGAAGATGAAGCTTGTCCAGGTGCCACCTCCCAGGTCTGCAGCGCGAGCGGTGGCGGGGAGCCAGCACCGTGTCCGC
>PVIA01005596.1:0-112482 GCA_004024845.1 Tonatia bakeri
AACTAGTTATTAATAAATGCGAGGAGAGCAAAGGGAATTAGGAATTGAGCTTGATAACTGGAGAGCACAAGCCTATTTGCTTTACCAGGAAGTTACAGCTTTTCACCCTCCAGGGAACCCAGCACTGTGTCCACCAAGGGGATTAACACTCCTCCCTTCCCTGCTCAGGTATCAGTACCGGGTTGTTGCGGGGCCCAGGGGGAGGTGCTGGGCCACAGAGGTCTGTCAGTCTAACTAGGGGGTGTAAACCCATCCAAAGCCCCTTAAACCTTGGAAAGTTGATTGGTTCTTTTGAAAAGACGCCTGGTCCCCCCAAACCCAAGCTAATATAACCCCAAGGGGAAAAGAAGAGTGCGAGCGCTCTCTCTCTCTCTCTCTCTCTCTCTCTCTCTCTCTCTCTCTCTGATCTGCACTCACACCATGCCATGCCCTGGCACGTCTTCTTTCCACAGCCCAATGGCCTTAGCAGCCATATGGCCCATGGCCCTGTGGACTCCACTCACAGGCTCCAGAAGGGGGCCTCAATACCACAGCACAGCAATGAACCACAGCTGGAAACACAGACTAAGCTAGCTGGATGCTGGACTGGACTGCACTTTAATGTGGAGCAGACACTCTGGACACTGGCTTTTGTCTCGGCCCTGCTGAGAACAAACTGGACTTTTTCCATGGTGAGACAGATGGAGATGGGGCATTGGGAAGTCAGGAAGAGAACCCACTTAATTTGACAACATCAATGAAGTTTACCATGGAGCCCCATCCTCCTGTGGGGGTCTCAGGAAATTCTTTTCCTCATGATACCGCAAGAACTCATTTTGTACCGGCAACTCTTTCTTCATATCCTAGAACATCATAATAATTTTAGGTTCCCTACTCCAAAAAAGTAGGTCTCAATCAACAACATGACTATGGTTTCTGGCCTTTCATGCTAATCTACATGAGAACAATGTACAAATCAAGAGCATTTCATGTGGTCTTTCCTTTTAAGTAAATCCCTTTACCCCAGAGCACACACTGAGTGCATCTTCAAAAAGTCAACAACTGAACATGGGACTAAAACTCCAAATAATTTCTAAACTTGATGCAATACAAAGCTAACAGATGGGCTGGGCAGAGTTATTGATTAAATAGACTTTTTCCGAAAGCAGTCAGCACGTCTCAGTGCTGTGTGTGAAAAAACTGAGACTGTCTGTGAGACATAAGAGCTTGAAGAGTTGATGGGGTAAGTGGATGGCAGCTGAGAACTCCTCTGTCTTCTAGCATGTGATGGAATAAACACATCTCACAAGAGGGGAACAGTCAAAACTCCCAGGAACTCCAGTAATTTACGTTTTGGGAGGGCAACCAAGTAAAAGGCATGTGGAAAATTTGGAAGATAGTATCAAAGAAGTGGAAATAAATTTGTTAACACAATGGTCACTGTTTACATAAAAATGTTTTCTGTCAATAACTGGTCAACATAAGGATGTGCTGTCATCATTGCACAAAAATAAACAGAGCACAGAACCAGCACCCAGCATGACTTTGGAGGAAGGAAGAGGGAAGCCCTTGCCCCAGAGGAATAAAATGTCGCAATTTTCAATGGTGTCCTAAGCCAAATAGTCACAAAAAAGATCTTTTGCCAAGAAAAAAATACTTTCCTAATTTGTTTCTTTTGTTGTGTTTTGCTTTGAATTTTAGAAGTTCTTTTTTGTTTTGTTTTAAAGGGCAAACTCATAAATATTTACAGAGAGGACTTACTAAGCAGAAAAAGAGATTAGAAAATGTTTTTGAATAAATGCAACATGGTTCATATAAATTGAATTAGACAATCAATTTTATATTGAGAAGAAATTATAAATCACAAAACATAATCTACTTTATGAGACATTTTAAATATGGGAAGTTAAGATAAATCCAAAATGTTTGGTATTTGTTACAGTTTAAATTAAATTTAATAAACATATTGGCACCTAAAGTTACCATTGGTGTTTACAGATGGTAAGCAAAATTGTATAGTAGTATTAAATGTCAACAAATGAAAATAGTAAGTTAATAAATCTTTATTTCAAAATTTTAATTTAAACACATATCACATATACTGCTTACCATATAAATTCTGTTTATTATAGGATCATATAGAACCTTTGATTTTCTATCTTCTTGTATGTCCAAGATTATGGTAAGAGTTTATCAACTACCACTTCACAAACACATCAAGTTGAGTCACATTTGTGTTTTACTAGACAATGATAATTTGCACAAACACCACGTTTGTGTTTCATGGAAAAACAAGATGGTTTCTAAAAACACACTTTCACTAGTCATTGAAAACCTCCTCACAGCAACGCTATCCTAGAGACATATAAATTTGTTTTCTGATATAGTCTTATTTATTATTAAGTACCAAAGAGAGAAAATAGGCTTTTAAAAAATTATTATTTGAAGATGGTTGACATTTAAATTGCCTTCATTCCTAAATTATAGAACTATTTAAATGAATATAGATTAAACTCCACATGTACTATTCTCTTACACAGTGTAATTGTTTCTCCTACAAACTTGGTGGCCTCAGATATAACAATTGTACATAAAATTAACAAAACCCTTAGCCACCAAGGGTGAAAAGCTATTTATTATATGATTCATTAAAGTTCAGCTACAAATCAGGCATTAGAAATACTCTTAGCACCCACAAAAAAAATTTAGGCATAACATCTTCAGAGAAGATAATGCATTTAGTTGGCCTTTGGTTTAATGAGATAATAACTCAGGAACTACCTCATAGATCCTGGCAAGGAAAACCCAATAGAAAAGGTACTAATGAAAAGAAGCCTCCCCAATCTTACCCTGAATCCTACATCTCCTTTTGATAAAACGATAAGGAATTCTACCTTGTCTGCTTATACCCATAGGTTAGAGGTGTTTGGAAAGAGTTATCTATATCTTGCCTTAAATTCTAGATAAATGTGAAGAGAGAAACTGATCTGTAATCAATCATTCATTCATCAAATATTAATCAAGTGTTCTCTAAAATGTAAAAATTACCACAGCATGTATCACCTTTGTGAAAAGGGGATTTTATTATTTTAAAAATGCTTACTTCTTTTCATATCCCAGGAAAGAAAAAACTTCAGAAAAAAAAAAGTCTCCACAGTTGCTTTGAGAAATCCAGCATTAAGGCAATTATTATGATAATACTAAGAGCATGACAGTTTCACAAACAGAAAAACCTGAAACGAGGAATGCTATGAACTCTCTCAATAGCTTTCCTCCTTCCCTAAGACCTAGTAAACACAGTGATCTCAAGCACAGAGTTCTCTTCAATAGAGAATTCTCTCCAAACGTGGGGAAAGTAAACCATGTCTTATGCCTCTGCAGGTCAACAATGACAGGATAGAAGATAAGTAGGCAATTCAAATGCATTTTCAATAACATCATTCAAGGATTATGTGAAGGTAATAGTTAAGGTTAGAATTTGCATTAATGTTTTGTGATTACACAAATTCTAAGGTCAAATAAAGGCCTTTTTTAAAAAAAGGAAGTTAAATATATATATTTCTCTACCAAGCAATCACTAATTAGATAACCAAGCTTTCACTAATTAGATAATTAGGTAACATATTATACTTAAAATTATATTGAGTAACTTAAAAACACATCTGCAATAGAAGTTGTTGAACAAGATTAGAAAAATGTGCCCTGGCTGGTGTGGCTCAGTGGATTGAGCACGGGCCTGCAAAGCAAAGGCCACTGGTTCCATTCTATCAGGGCACATGCCTGGGTTTTAGGCCAGGTCCCCAGTAGGGGGCGCATAAGAGGCAACCACACATTGATGTTTCTCTCCCTCTCGCCCTCCCTTCCCTCTATAAAAATAAATGGATAAAAATCTTAAATATATATATATATGGCAGTATGATTATTTAGAAAAATGGAAACTTGAGAATTATGATTATTAATTCTAATTTTCCTATAAATTCTTTGGTATGGTACCTCAATCTGTTTTTTATTTTCCTTAGCTGTGAGACAAGGATATAACATATCAGCTTTTTTAGGAGGATTGGATAAAAAAATAATAAATTTTGCTCCCCATCATTTTAAGAACAGTTTAAAGGTAGGACAATAATTGCTTTGACGTGAAGTTGATTGAAAACAAAAGGATAAGCTAGTCGTGGCAATGACCTCATCCAAGGCCGTAAGAAACACCCTGTGATAAGAGGTTCTAAAACAGGTTCAAAGGCAGAAGTTTTCACTACACACACACACACACACACACACACACACACACACACTGAATTTCTCCATCCAGTCCCTTCAGTAGTCTCAATTACCACTTCAAAATTCCTGTTCATATTTACGATTTTCAACTTGGTATCAAACTCTGCCCTTGGCTATAAAATCATTATTTTTATTCTTGGAAAACATCCATGTGCAAGGAGCAAAACAAAATGTTATAATTTGTATTTATTTCCATTCTTCTTTCTAACCACTGCCTAAATTCAGAATTGTTCCCTATTTCCTTGTGGAGCCCATTTCTGGTCACAAGGATGTCATTAATTCAAAGGTTCAGAAATCATAATTTTTTAATAAAAGAAATTCAAAAATCATAATGCTAATTTAATTTCTTTTAAATGCTTTTTCTTCAGAAAGAGGTCATACTTGCTTTAAAAGTAATTTTCTATGTAAAAAATAAATAAAAGTTGCAAAACTTAACATCCTATTAAAGGAATTATATATCAAATATAAATTAGCGTTAAGTAAGGTCTTCATTAAAGGTGGGGGCGTGGGGAGCTAGGGAGGCAAAACAGTCAGGAAAGTCTGCAGGCTCCCACCGGGCTGAGAGGGAATTCCCATCCTCCTACACTCCCCTCCAGAGGGACCCTGGAAATCACGATGGAATGCGACCAAACCCCACAATCATGAGACAGCAAATGTAGTGTTTCTCTGCAAAGCCAGAGATACAAGGCGGGGAAAGAAAGAACTGTGTAAAATGTAGAGAATTACTCCAGTATTTAAAGCAGAAAAGACAAAGCTGAATTTAAAAAAAAAAAAAAAACACCACCACTTGTTAAATAATCCACTTGGGGGATTTTCAAAAGTCCTGACTAAACCCAGGACTCTCCGCTCATTAAGTCCCAAAGTGAGGGGAGAAAGTCACAATTTTATTTCAGATATAAAATGTAAATAGGAAGTAGATGTTCAGTGTAGGTAGAAAGAATCAAGTTGTACCTAATCTTATGCAATTATTTAAATATTGGTAGGTTATGCTAATATTCACCAATAATTATGCTTTTCTACCACTAAACTGTTTAACAACCAATATAATTAGCAGAATTAAGGAAATTAGAATCTCTTAAATCCAGGGTCATAGAACATTAGACCAGGGGTGTCAAACTCATTTTCACCAGGTGCCGCATCAGCCTCGTGGTTGCCGAAATAATTTTAGGACTGTATAGATGTAACTACTCCTTAAGTGTTAAGGAGTTGAAATTACATGCAACCCTTTGAAGGCAACCACGAGGCTGATGTGGCACCTGGTGAAAATGAGTTTGACACCCCTGCTCTAGGCCATCATGACAATTTACTGGAGACAGGATGCACCACTCAAACTCCCTTTCAAGACGGAACTCAATCCAGTGCCAAAGAGGGCAGTTACCTGACAGCCTAGGAGTGTCAATTACTTCATGTCTGCCTCAGCTTTTGTGCACAGGTCATGACCTTCTCAAGGTGGCACCTGCCAGTGACCAAGCAAGACCAGAGTGCAGGTCCAGCCACTTAATATGTAATACGAGACTCCTCTAATACCAGGTGAGATTCCTCTAATGCCAGGTTTTCCCTCAGGTTCCAGACAACCATCAGATCTGCACTGCAGCCCTATTTCCATTGCCCAATCCTATTTCCTCCCTCTTCCATTCACACATGTTAATCCCCAGTATACCCTTTACATCCGCACTCTGGTTCAGCACCTGCTTCTCAGAGAATCCAAGTATCATCATAGTAGACAGTAGTCTAAGGAAGCGGGAGTAAGGCGAGGTGTCGGGACTGGATAACTCACTGCCTGGCTGGCAACAAAAGGCCCTCCCAGGTAGGAATAAGCTGCAGAAGCCCACTCTGCTAAGCAACCCACTCAAGATCTGCCCTAACCTCCCCTCATGCCAGGTCACTGATAGATAGGATTAAGGTGTAGTAATACTCCAGTCAGCAGGGCAAGCTGGACCAAATAAGAGAGAAGTGAGGACTATATTTACAAAATTAAAAATTTTAAAAAACACGCAAGAACCAGACAGCATGTACTAGCGGCGCCTGAGATAATACCTACAGGCAGAACTTTGAGGACACTTGACCAAGGAGGCCTACCCTAGACCTGAATTTATTGACTGTTAGTGGACGTGGGGACCCTGTCTCAGAATATAGGTGTAACGCTCTGCAAAGGGCCCAAGGAGGTGGTGTAAGTCAGCAGCAAGGGGGGCTCCCGGCAGCTGCAGCAACTGCTGACTCATGCTGAGCAAGGCTGACAGTGTGGAAAAGAAACGAAAGGCTCAGTAAATCAGGGGCTCCAGCGTGGCTGGATCACGTGAGGCCTGCGAACCCACTGAGGATTCTATGCTGTGCTAAGGCCCAGAGGGCATGCTGCTCACCAAAACCACCAAAAATATGCCGAGGAGAGAGCACCATCCTTGAAGACGTTCACAGTGGCTCTCCCCTGCAGATCAGAGTTGACAGGAGGCGCCCTAGCAGAACTAGCAGAGACAGCAATGAGGGTAGCAGGCTCTGATCAGGAGCTCTGATCAGGAGACCAGGGCAGAGTGCTTAGGCCCCAGAAGCTGGGGGTGCAACCAACATAACAAACGGCAAGGTCACGCAGTTATACGGCTTTTTCAACATGTGGTGTTGGAACAATTCAGTACCCCATGTGGAAAACAATCTCAACCCTTACCTTACCTCATACCATAAACAAAGGCTAACTCAAAATGCATCAAAGACTAGATGCAAACACTAAAATTAAAATTATAAAACTCTAGAAGAAGGTCACAATCCTCTCAGGGTGGTACCTGCCAATGACCGAGCGAGACTCTGAGACGGAAGCCCATCTGGGCCTGCCCACCGAGGGCCCCTCTGGGGGCTCACCCACCCAGCCCACCTCCCAGGGTGCTGCAGCGCATTCTGCACCCCACTGCCCAAGCCTGTGTTTGCCCCTTTCCTTTCACAGATGTTATCTGTAAATTTTTTGTACTCCTAACTTCATTTCAGTATCTGCTTCCTGTTTCTTTTATTTTTTAATAACAAGCCCCTGTGTTTTAGAAAATGCCATTAATGTTCCCGTTCTGCATGTAAATAACTTGGAAGTTACCCCTCCATCTTAACAACAAAGAAAAAAGCTCTTCTTGGATCCATGAGAAAGGAGAAGACACAGAGCAAACCCAGTGCCCCCAACACAGGAGGGACAGACAGAAAGTGCAGGAACTCGACTTACTGGGCAGAGCTTCCCACGCAGCAACTTCCACGGGAACCAGGGCCGTGGCAGGAAAATCCGAACTCTGACAGCGGGATCCTGGGGGCCCAGTACGCGCAGCTCTGAGGTTTGAAAACTCCATGGACACCCGGTCCTAGGGGGTCACCCACGATACTGTGAGAGTTACCTCCAGGAGTTTGACCCAGTCCCCACAGAAAATCTCAGTGGCAAACCCCCTTGTGCTGCCGGCAGGGGAAGGAGAGGGAGCCATATTGAAAGCCATATTGAAAGACTCTGCTCTCCTTAACCTGGCCAGCTCACAGGGGAAGCTAGTTAACCGATATTCTCAGAGCCCAGCTGACTGGGAGAAGGGAAACACCCAACTTTAGTTTCCTCGAAACTTCCACGTGGGAGAAGGAAAATGCCCCACTTCAGCTCACTCTGCCTTGCTGTCTCACGCAAGGAGACAAGAGTGACTGAGAGCCTCCCCCGCCCCTGCCCCGGCCTCCCACCCTGTGAAGTTCGCGGTCCAGAGGCACAGGCTCACTACAGGTCTGAGGCCTGATCAAAGAACCAGGGAACGCTCTCCCACCCGCACTTCACCACCACGTTATTAAAGGCCAATTGACAGCAGTTCTTCTCTCCTGGTTTGTCCTGTCTGCCTGGAGAGGGAGAGCGGCCCGCCACCGGGGAGCTAAGCGGGTTCCAATCCAGGCCTGACATGCCAAGATAGTGGGTTGGATCCTTGGTCAGGGCACGTACAGAGAGCAACCAATGAATGTATAAATCAGTAAATGGAACAACAAATCAATGTCTCTCTCTCTCTCTCTGCCTCTATCTCTCCTCTCTCATCCCCCCTCTGCCTTTCCTCCACCCCACCCCACCCAGCCCTTGGTGTTAAACTGCCTATAACAGAAGCTATACATTTAGGGAAGCCACCTGGTATCAAGGCTCCAATTCTAGCCAACCTCCCCCATCTCCCAGGAGTCCCCTCTGGGTAGCACTAGGACCCTAAGTTTCCTTGGCACTCCCTACTGGGTGAGGAAGGATATATCTTCCACCTTGAAGAAATCAAATGACAACTGCTAGAGGTGATTTTAAGCACAGTTATCCCACAAATTTCCAGGAACTATGTGTACAAGAGTTTGGCTGTAGGTGCGTTTTTACTCTTTCTGTCCCAACCTCACTTTGTGCATTCTTGTACTCATATCAAAAGTTAGCTTGAGAGCACTGTTATATATCTGCTCAGATGCCAGATAAGGTATGACTTGGTTGTCCTTTTGTGACTCCATGTCTCTCATGGCTGCATGTGATGAAACAAGATTCCTTTTCCTCTCTGGATAGTACAGGGCCTTCCAGATGACAGGTGGACACAGGTACATCTCCTCAGGTACGTCCAACCACAGCACCAGATGCATGTGCAATTGCAAGCAACCCCACCAGTGCTTAAAAGATGTGAATGAGATTCAACATACTAGAAGCCTGGAGTGACCATATAATTCAGTACCCAGACAAGAACCCTGATGCAAGCAAAGGAGACCACTGTGATTAATCCAACCAGAATAGCAGGTAGAAACTAGCAAAGTAACATCTGAGCAAAACCCCTCCACCCATTCTGTCTTCTAGCAATCCTGTTTCTGTAGTAAGTTTGCTTCAGAAATTAACAGGACACAACCCGGAAGGAGCAGGATCAGACCACTAAGTGCCTTGTCCTTTTGTTCATTCATTCAATGAGCATTCATTTAGTACATTCTGTGGGCCAAGAACTTTACTGGGCACTGCTGAAAAATCACAGATAAAGCAAATACAGTCCTTGCTTTTAAGAAATAGGAAATAGGGCAACAAACACATAACTCAAATAATCTGAAAATGTGACTTTTAATGCTTTAAGGGAAACAAAAACTTTGGAAGAAAGAGAAATATACTCAAGATACACTGTTCAGGAAAGACCTCTCTGGACTGGTGACATTTGACTGTAACTTGAAAGCTGAGTCAGATTGGCCATGAGAGTGGCTGGGAGATGGGAAGTAGAGGAGGAGCATTGCAAGCTCAGAGAAAGAGCATGTGCAAAGGCCCTGCGGGGGGAAAGTTCTGTCTAAGTGAGAACATGAAGGTCTTGTTCACTTTCAGTTTCATGAAGAAAAGAATGAGTGTTTAAAGCAGACTGGAGAGGTCAGAAGTCTGGCTTCCCTTACCTAGAATTTGTAGGTGAAAGAACAAGAGAACATAACTGCCAGGACATGCAGCTGAGTTGATTCTGTAAGCATGTATTCCTCTGTCTCCTCTCGGCATGAGCCACCACCGCCCCCAGGGAGGGACATGAAGACAAAGACAGAAAAAGGGTACTGACACCAGGAAAGGCCACCTGTGCATTTGCTCCTCTGTCACAACGGTGCAGTGAGGGATGCAGAGCAGGAGGGAGGCCTGGGTGCAGGACTACCCTCCCCACATGACAAGCCTCCTCACTGGGGCATCAGTAGGTTTATCTGTGCAAAATTCAGACCTGCTGTCTCTTTCTTCTGCATCGTCCAAAGTCCTTGTGGTTCAAGCCTTGTCCAAGTGACCACAGCATGGGGGGAAATTCTAGACAACTTATACAGTACTTTCAAGTTTGGGTGAAATGGAAAATACAGATTGCACAATTATTGACAGGGGGGAAAGAATGCACTTCTGTCCAAAGTCAAACCACAAGGAACCTAAAGTTGGATGCGTATTCCTGGGCATCAGGGGTTTATCACAAACAAAAGAAAGCACAAATCCAGGGGAGTGATTAGAGGTCAGAGTGAAGCCATTTTCAAATTAAAAAAAAAAAAAAACAGTATTAAGCCTAAAATGAATTAATTTTAAAAGAAATGAGACTCCAGCATAATTTGGGGGTCCAGGAACACTTTGAGCCTTATTCTAGTGTTTTGGGTTCAGCAAAATACATTTTGCCAAACGTTTTCCCCCTTAATTCAGAAAAGGCATGCATATTTCAAAGGAAATTTAATCCATATGTTTCTGATTCATTTACACTTAATTCATCAAAATGTTGTTTTGTAAGAGTTATTCGGTGTCCAAGAAGTCTTATAAGACTCTTCTCTTTGAACCAGAAAGCCCTGCACTGCCAGGACGAGATGGAACTTTATATGCAGAGAGAGTAGGACCCAGTGTTCCTCTAGGAAGCTTGGCCCGCAAACTAGACTCTGCTCCTAGAGTGATGAGGTCAAGAGTAACAAGCAATGCTAAAAATTAGCAGGGAGCCTTGGGAGAGATAAAGAGCAAACTGCCAGAGAGCACTCCACGGCGAAACAAACTCATCACCCTGTTGCTGAGAAGCGGCATTCGTTTCCATTTTTCATTATGAAAACCCATTCCAAGGCTTCAACAAGAAAATGAAGGACTTTGGTCCTTGGCATGGAATGTTATACTTGGTTATTAACCATGAAAAAATATGTTATTTTATAAAACAATAGCAAAAACTGTATTTCCTCTGGTATTTCAAGTATTTTGTTATACGAATCATGAGCTTCCTCAATTTTCTTTAGTCCTTCACTACTTGTTTTGGACCTTGAGAATGCTTTATTTTTTATTTTTTTAATCTAATTGATGTTCAAGTTTTTCCACTAACCAGTAGGCTTTTTCTCTTTGGGCATGTACTCTTGCTTAACTTCCAAGACTTCAGATAGTGATTCTTCTGCCTGCTTCACAAAAATAAAATAAATAAGCATGCCGACTCTACATTTAAAGCCATACTACCCTGTAGTGCATTTACTGTGCTTTTGATTATGCATATATTATGGAAATAGTTCAAAACATCTTTTCCAATTAGCCAAACATCACGATGTAGTTACAGTGCTGTCCCCGATAGATGTGAGAAAGCCCCCAGTCTCTTGAATGACAATGAGATAAAGGATCTAAAAAGATAGAACTCATCAGATTTAAAAAGACTATAAAGATTTCCTATGATTGAAGCCACAAAATAGTTCGGTGAAAATAACTTGAGTAAAATATTAAGTAGTAAACAAAAGTGGTTGCTCTTAGTATGTTTTAAATAATCCATTTAAACTGGAAAATGTAATTTGTAAAAATTACACACTATAGCCTTATATTATTTATAAAATTCATTATGAACCTTTATATAATGACAACCTAGTGATACCTAGTGATCTTTTAACTCTTTTTTAATCTAAAATATTAGTGTTACATAACTTAAATGAACCTCAATTTTCTTTGAAAAAAACTCTCCCACTTACCTGCACAAAAATTTTGCTAAGCTCAACCTACAATTTAAAGACAAATTTTGGTGAATACAGCAATTTATCGAGAGCCGAGGATGCACACAACATTTTTTCAACCCTAAAAGGTTAACCTATGTAGCAGAGGCTAGAAGATTTGAAGCTAACAGAGTTGTCTTATCTCTTACTAATAATTATAGCAAAAGAAAGCGGCATCTACAAACAGAACATGGGTCAGTCCCAGTCCTACCACATAGGAACTATGTTCCCTTTAGGCATTACTTTTTTACATTTCTATGAGCCAGTCTCCTCATCCACAAAATGGATAAAACATTATTCCTACCTCAAAGAGCAAGGATTAAATAATATATGTATGTTAAAGTACTAGCTGTTCCAACAAATAAATGCCCATGCACATAACTCCCACATGAGAAACACTTGTTTCCCACACACGTACAATCCTAAGTGCGTATTCCTGACTGTCAGAGGGCTCTAGTCCAAGAAGGAACATTGGAACTAAGGATCTTTGTATCTCGTAACCCCACCCTTTTCGACACATCACTTCTAAGCCTGCGGTGCTGCCTGCGGCAAGCCCGCGGAGAAGGAAAGAACACCAGCCCCGCTGTGGGCGGGTTTATGGGCGAGGCGCAGAAGTGGTACACACCACCACTACTCGCATTCCATTGGCAAGAACTGACTCACACGTCGATGCCTAATTACAAACCAGGACGGGAATGTCCTCGTTAGGTTGCCAAGAAGAGGAAGCAGGACGGGGGAAAATTAGCCGGGCTTTGCCACATGTGAAGTACATAGTACTCTTCTGTCATGTAATACATATTTAGTTATCACCATTCCTTATAAAGTTTCTCTTAAATGAAGACATTTACCTTGGGAAACATGCAGATAGAAAAAGCTTCATACACTCAATACGAGACATATCCAGTAGGGTCCTAAACACAATACTGTCTACGCATACTCTTCAATAAAACTATGATAAAAACAATCAAAAAGGCTTTCTCAGAATTCAAATGTCAAAGATCAAGCTTAGTAAATGAGAGCAAAATCCTTAGATAGTTGCCTTTCAAATATTATTACAGCAAACCTCAAGCTGCTGTCCAACTTCCTGTGTCATACGATCGCCCTGTTGCCAAGCACACAGCTTCTTCCATCGTGTACAAGTTAGAATTGGTTTTGTTTGTGCACAGAGTTCCCATTGTATTACTGTATTCTTGTTTTCTACCATGGCCTAGCGCTCATGCCATCCGCTGATAGCTTCAAATACTTTCCTTCAAGTAAAGGTCTAAAACCATACCCATCTACCAAGCACCATGCGAAAAACCTTGTAAAACGATCCTTCCTTCCTTGCCAACGCAATTGCTTTTTAAAAAATCTAAATTCAAAGGAAATTTCAAGATTTTTCAGGGTCTGTCTGGTTCTAATGGGAAACCATTGCCAACCCAAAGGGCAGATTTCAGCAGCTTTAAAAAGAGTTAATTAAAATCACCCTGTTCTTAACTTGCCTCCTTTTTTGTCTCTTTCGTTGGCCCAACTTGTCCATTAGTATAATATTAAACAAATGAAAACAAAAGAAAAAATGAAACAAGGTTCTTTCTGTGCATATTTCTAAGACCAGGCAGGGTGAGCTCCAAACCACGTCTACAAAGCCAAAATTGTCAGGGAAATAAAGCAGCTTTTTAGCTGATTGAAAACTACTTGAATTCGAGGCTTGTTTTACATACCCCAAACAATTGAGACCCTTGCAGTTTAAAACACAGTGGCACAGGAGACACTACTCACACACAGCCCTCTCTCCCTCATAGGAGGCTTTGAGGGACCTGTGAAGCACACCGAGGGAGGCAATGCACCTCCGCGTCGTCTCAGGCCGCGTTCGCCAGGCCTTACACTTTTTCTCCCCCATAACTTGTTAACCTGGGAAAGTAAAGCTTTCCCAAACGTCCCCAGCAACCTTGGCTTTCTGATCATGTGATCAGAGAAAGAAACACACTCTGGCTTTCATTAGTTTGAGGACATCTGCAAGCTTACACCGAAAAACAATCTCAGTGGCTGATCGTGTTCCCGCGTCTGGACCGAACAGTGTTAGTGTCAACAATCGCCGTCAACAGCATGGCTGGGGCTAACGTAAACATTTCAGAAATCATAAGCTTAATATCGTTGTTCAGAAGTTGGACCAAGCTGTGACTAAACTCTTCTGCACTCGAGACCGCAGGCTAGGGACTGACTTTGATACATTTCCAGACCGAAAGTGCATCCAAACCTGCACGCTGGGAGAAGAGGAAACGTTCCTGGCATGGGGAGGACATGTGGCAATATGTACCTTCGGTGAGTGGATAAATGTGGGACACGGAACAAAGGGCCAGACTGCCCCCGCCTGTAGCGGTGGGAGGTATTCTGTGGGTCCCATTGTTATTAAAGTCAAGTCATAAAAGTAGACACTGTTTATTTCTGCGGTGGCAGTTCTTGGGCTCTAGCTCCCCCTCTGGCCATGTTTTTTAAATAGCTCCATGCCTTTGCGATTATGTGCAGGCTTTCCCGAGACCCAGGGCCAGGCGGCGGAAAAACAAACCCAAACAAAAACAAACGGCACCTCGGTGCTTGGGGCTTACTTCACGAACATGTCAGCCGCGAGTGAGGCGATGACCTGCACGTAAGGAACAATTTGCTGGGTCACTGTACAAAGTGAGAGTTACGTCATTTATAAGACTGTGCTTTTTAGACTTTTTTGTTATCTCTAGTTCTAGGCAGCCAAAGACGTTTTCGAGCTTCATGCCGATGCCGTGGTAAGGACAGAGTGAGCTGAACGGCACCTCCTCCACCTCATCTTCAATGGTGTGCTCTCCATCGCTGGACTAAAAATGATCAGGCCCTCATCCTTTCTATTTACAGATTTTCTAAGTTAAAAAAAAAAACTAGGAATGTTCTCTCTTTTTTCATAATTACTTTTGGACAGCACTTCGTAGTTGCAGAATTACTTTTTCTGTTATTATTCCCCATAGCAACCTCAAGAGGTGGATCAACTGAGAACCGTGACCCGTTTTGGCAGAGAAGAAAATGGGAGATGACAGTAAGTGTCAGAAGTGGGACGTGACCCTAACACAGCAGGTGGTGCCATCCACAGTCTTCCCACTACATTGTGCTCTCCGCTCATGCATGGAAGGAGCTGAATTATAATCCCTGCTTTGCATCTGATCCATGTAGCCTTGTTCTGGTTTCTGGTGGCTCCGGGAGGGAGAGTGGCCAGAGCATGCTGAGAAAATACAATGAAAGACCACTCGTTTAGGTCCTTCACAGAATGGCTTTTACCAGAAATCAATGATAATGGCCAACTAATAATATTAGGACACCTAATATATATACTGTATATTATCTCCTCAAAGCTCCTTGATAGTTCTAAAGGGTCAGTACAGTTGTGTTCTTCATTCATGCATGAAATGGAATCTGAGCCCTAGCTGGTGTGGCTCAGTGGATTGAGTGCCAGCCTGCAAATCAAAATGTCACCGGTTCGATTTTCAGTCTAAGTAATGCCTGAGCACAGGAGGCAACCACACATTGATGTTTTTCTCCCTCTCTTTCTCCCTCCCTTCCCCTCTCTAAAAATAGATACATAAAATCTTTTTTAAAACTTTTTAAAAATGGGATCTGAAAAACAGTGAATGATTTGTTCATGATCTTGGTAATTCATGATAATGACAGAGGTGGGATTTGAACCTGAGTGTGTCTGAATCCAGAGCCCATACTTTTGGTACCAGACCATATTGCCACAGCTCAGAGTCAGCCAAGGGCTTTGCAAAAATTGCCTTTAAAACTAGCTAAGTAAATAAGAAACTATCAGAACTTCTTATACTCCTTCAGCATCTTATTCAGCTCATTACCTCATTCTAGATCTTTCCATCTCTCAGCGCTTAGATCTTTAATGAGATTTCAAGATAGCCATTTTTTGTGTTTTCAGTCTTATAAAGGCTGTATTTAACTAAGGTGTGTGGAACCTGTTTTCCATCTTGTATCAAGTGGCAATGTCACCCTCCTCATCCTCTGGAAAGTCCGTTGAGAAGTATTTATTAAGTGCTTACCGTGGGCCAAGCACTGTGCTGCACACCACAAAATATTTTTTTTAATAAAAAGGTATTAAATCACCTTCAAGGAGCTTACAGCCCGACTAGAAATACATGATTCCAAATGCTAGCAGAAAACACTTATGTGTTCAACCCAAAGACACTTTAAAAAGTGTAAAATGCTCAAGCCAGGGACAGACGCAGTGTCAGGAACCTCTGCAGTCCCGGCTAAGTAATAATAGTGTAGTAACAGCTGCCGTAACTTCAGTCCCTACCACTGAGCTAAGATAAAGCATCTTCGGTTTCTACTAGTTAAAAATTGTGTTCCACCATCCATGTGGAATCCAGATAAATTAGTGATTTCCACTAACAATTCTCTCCCATCTTTCTTTAGTCAATCAAAATTCTTGAAAGCCGGGTCTACCCTTTATTAACAAGTCTTCATTTGTCTCCAATCACCAATCTAATTTCCTCCATGTCTAAAACATACATTTGTCTATCCCATATTTGAGCATAGATATTTTTATTGCAATTGGCAGAGCAACTCACACTTGCTTAGGTCAAAATAAAGGCATTTATTGGTTCATATTTACAAAAATTTTCCAAAAATGTGTTATAACTTGCAATCCTGGCCCAAGAAGCAAACACTCTTTTAATGGAAATATTTATCTGTGTCACTGTACATTTTTTGTTCATGAAGAATAAAACAAAGCTTAATTTTAGCTCCATCAAAAAAAATTTCAACCTATAAGCAATGCAGTCAAATACAGAGAGAAAAAGGAATGACTATTTTCCTAGTTTTTGAAGGAGAATCTACCTTTGCCAATCAAAATGGCCTAACATAAGTAGTAGCTTCTATGCTCTCCAGCTGCTGTGGCTCCCAGCCCTGGTCCCTTAGGATCATCCAGGGATCTTTTAAAGTCAGATCAGTGTTACCCTCCCTCCCCGTCCATGCCAGACCAATTCAATCAGAAGCCCAAGAATGGGGGGGGGCGGGGTCTGGATAACAGTATTTCTTAACTGCTCACCACACAATTTTGATGCACAATGAGGGTTGAAAACTCATCTTGTTAGGTTACCTGACCTGCATTATCCCATCTATTAAGTCAAGGAGTTTTCAGTGTTCCCCAGTTAATGGCAAAGGGATGGGATGTTCATTCGGGCTCCTAGAAAAGAGCAAAACAAGAAGAAATGATTAAAGGAAGAACTCAGACACATACTATTTTCTCCCAAAACATGCCAGTGATTCTGGCCATGGTCTCCAGCAGCAGTCTGTAATTTCATTGCAAGACTCTCTTCCCAACCACAAATTCCAGAATCTCTGTCTGTGCTATTCACCTCCTTTCCTTTCTCTTCTTTCTTTCTTCTTTCTTTCTTTCTTCCTTTCTTTTCCTTCCTTCCTTCCTTCCTTCCTTCCTTCCTTCCTTCCTTCCTTCCTTTCTTTCTTTCCCTTTCTTTCTCTCTCTGTCCTTCCTTCCTTCCTTCCTTCCTTCCTTCCTTCCTTCCTTCCTTCCTTCCTTCCTTCCTTCTCCACGAAATTAGCCAGGGAATTGTCTACCATTATCCACGGGCTTTAAAGAATATATGAGTCGGAGGTGTTACACTACTGCCTCTAGGCAGAAAAAGGCAGAACCGACTGTAAGAAATTCTGCCTTCAAACTTCGCAGCTGGTTGTTGGGGTGTCCCCTGCGTTGTTCCGAAGCAGAAGGCCAACCCCTTGAGGTTGCTATGGGACAGTTATTTTAAAGGGCTTGTTGGTGAGCCACATGAAATGACAGGAGCTATAAAGATGACCATAAATATGGCTTATAACTACAGATAATGTGTGCACATTGGTTCATTCAGGAAAACATAGGACCATGCTCCGAGACCAGCAGGCTATCTACTATTTTATTCATAGGTTGTCAGCCACACGTGCACAAAAAAAATTACAGCACTTTGTGGAAGAAGGGAGTCATGTCCATTGACTGCATTGGAGGAAAAAGCCTTAAAGGTGGAAGCTGATTGCTTATGGTCTTTATTTTCTGCCAACAGAAAGGGATCAGAGGCCTCACCCTGTCCTCTCTTCATTCACCTTGACTCCAGAGCCGCTGCCGACACCCAAAGGAGGTCCATGTTTTCAGAATCAACGACTTGCTCTCAGTGGCCCAATTGGCAGAAAATGAAAATAAACAAACTCAAAAACCTCTTATTTCGCAATATTAGCAAAGAAAACATGACCTCCCGCCTCCTACCTAATCTACCCCCAATTGCTCCTTTGACACTATGCTTAGTAAAATGGAAAGGGGTTTTCAAACGAGGGAAAGAAACATCTGCTTGGACTTTAGAATCTCCTCCAAAGCAGAAACCAAGCCATAAAGGTTACATGTTCCAACGAGCCAAGCAAGACGAAGGAGAAAGTTCAACTGCTTATCCCACTTGACCTTGGCTTTAATGCAGGATCACGTTGATCCTGATGGAGAGATTAAAACGCCAAGCCCAGAACTGCTCACCAAGCAAATTCACAAGGGGAGTTCTAAGAGTTCTTTGGCACTCTCGCTCCATATGAAATTAGCAGGGACGATTCCAGGCCACAAATGTAGCAATATTTTAACTCAGTGTGCAAAATTTCAAAGATAAGGCCTAAGATTGGAAGCAGCACTGAACTTTTCAAACAGTGCTTTCCTGGTAGGATTTGTCAAGAAAATACAAAGCTGTTGAAAGATTTCTTTATGGAGGGAATAAAGTGAAGGCACTATTAACCATCAGAGGTAAAGGATGGGGTGGGGGTGGCAAAACCCCAGACAATTTCTTTTCCATGTCTCAGCTCTAAATTGCAGGTTCCTGCTGTCTTGCACGACACCCTTTCACAATGGCACACAAATGGTCACGCCTTCTCTCAGAAAACACTAATGCAGTTTCAAATGATAAATCAGAAATATAAATGTCACATGAAGCCCTTATATGAAATGTTAAAGGGACTTATCTAGGAAACAGAAGATAAAGAACATGTACAGTAAAATGACAGTAAACTCACAATAATTAACAACCACACCTAAAACAAAAACAAACTAAGCAAACAACTAGAACAGGAACAGAACCACAGAAATGGAGATTACATGGAGGGTTAGCAACAGGGGAGTGGGAGGAGGAGAGAGGGAGAAAAGGTACAGAGAATAAGTAGCATAGATGGTAGGTAGAAAATAGACACAGGGAGAGCAAGAATAGTACAGGAAATGTAGAAGCTAAAGAACCTGTAAGTATGACACATGGACATGAACTAAAGGGGGGGAATGTGGGTGGGAGGGGGTGTGCAGGGTGGAAGGGAGTGAAGGGGGAAAATGGGACAACTATAATAGCATAATCAATAAAATATATTTAAAAAGAAATATAAACTTCAAACCTAAATTTTTGAAAATCTACGAGAATATTAACAAAACAGAGATGGGCTACTAGCCCATCTCATAAGTTGCTCTAGAAGAAAGCACCCATGGGAGAGACTCCCATTGGGTTTCAGCTGCATCTCAGCCAAGCTCCTTCCATGCTTTGGGCCTCTGTTTCTTCATTGATAAAAGAAAAGAGTTGGAGTAGAGGAATTCTAGAACCAATGTGTCCACAGATGTTATGGAAGTTGCACAAAGCTGCTCAGAACACCATGCCTCTGTTTTCAACTTGCTTTTCCGACTGGCCCGGTTCACAGTAGTTTCTCCCTCCCCTCCGTTCAGGCTGCCCACTGACGGGGCCACTGCTCGAAGTTGTAACTCAGGTCGGTTCTTCAATTGGGCTAACATCTCCTCCCTCTAGGACGGCAGATTCCCGTATGGTACAACATAATGCATTTTTAATTGCATCCCTTATCTAAACTAAGTGTTATGCACATGCTGTGTGTTTGCACATATTTTTTGGATAAATGTATGAATGAATGAAAATTTGGTACTTAGTACATATTGGGTTATTTAATTGACCAGTTATTGTATTGTTAGGGATGGACCAAAAACATAAGGCAAGAGAGACACTGATTTCTAGAAAGCAGAATCTAGTCATTAGACCAAAAATTTGCCTAGCCTACCTTTGTTAGACAACAAAAAAATTCATATTCCCACTCTTAAATTTCTATATTCTCTCTGTTTTGACAGTATCACAAATATATACTTCATCTGAAAATCTTAAAGTATATAATAAAATAAATCAATTAACATCAAAAGTATTTATTAGAGTATTTTTTTTTTGTAAAAGCACAAAAAAAGTCCCTGTCTTCCTAGTCCTTTTTTATGTACTTATTTTCTAGTGTCTTGGGGTTTTTACTCTTTCTTAATTTGGTGAGTAATATACTCATTTGAAAAGACATACACACCCCTATCTTTATTACAGCATTATTTACAACAGCCAAGACAGGTGTTCATCAATAGATGAATGGATAGGAAAGATGCAGTATATATACACACACACACATACACATATATATATATAGTGTGTGTGTGTGTGTGTGAGAGAGAGAGAGATGGAATATTATTCAACCATAAAAAAGAATGAAATCTTGCCATTTGAGACAACATGGATGGACCTAAAGGGTATTATGCTAAGTGGAATAAATCAGACAAAGAAAAATACAGTATGGTTTCACTTATATATGGAATGTAAAACAATAAAACAAACAAAACAAAACAAAAACAGAGTCATGGAAACAGACACCATAGGGATGGTCAGCAGAGGGGCAGGGCTATGAGGGTGGGTGGAAAGGGCGATGGGGAATGCAGTCAATGACACTGGGGTAAGTCTGCACAGTGACAGATGATCCCTGGAAATAGTGGGGTGATCACATCGTAAGGTATGAAAGTGTGAAATCACTATATTATATACCTGAAACTAATATAACTAATATAATATTTATACTAACTATATTTAAATTAAAAAAACAAAAGAACTGTTACACTTAACTGTTAATTATACCACAATTTAAAAACATTTAACTATCACATTCTTCCTGTTTCTATCAAAACTTAATTCAGCATAGCTAACATAAAGTTACTGGCCTTCTTTGATTAAAAAAATATATATATCTAGTTTTGCTTACTTCCTACCACATATATACTAAAGAAAACCTCTTAGGGCATAGGATACAAGAATTAATGCATTTATAGATTTTTACTAACATTACTGGCTCCTGCAGGCAGACATTTTCAGAATTATCCTTAAACCAGAAAGGATTTATGTCATATGATTAGAATGGAGAAATAGTTTTAAAAAACTATAGGCAAAAGGGGACAAGAAGAGGCTCTGACATTCTAAGAGTCTTGCGACATCGCCGGCAGAGCTGTCTCTTACTAACATATGGAAAGTTTTCTTCCTTGCTAATTAGACTCCAGCACCCTCTGCTCTTCACTCCATCAGCACCAACTTCATCCTGCACGTGACCTCAATCAGTTTCCCTATACTAATAGCTAAGGAGACAGGACGCACATTTTTCTCTCCTGGAGTTTGGTTATCTGCTTACATTTGAAAGGGAAGCCACAGAGGAAAATCACAGCCAGACAGAATTAATACCTAAAAGGAAGTAGTCACAAAACAAAGAAGGACCACAGGTTAGGTAAGCAACAAGTATGTCAGCCCTGTTCTGTACACTAGATATCCAGCCAGTGGCTGGGATTCAAAGAAATAAACATTTCCTTCACATGTGGTTTTCAGTTCCCTGTTAAAGTTTACTGTTGCAAACTTTTCTTTGGGCCAAAACGTATTTTAAAATATTTGTTCATCTTATCTAATCACGACAAAATCATTAGTAAACTCTAGACCAGTTGAGTTCACTGTAAGTTAGTTGGAATCACACAAACACACACACACACGAGCACACACACACACACCAGTGAGCACATTATTTTTAAAAATCCCCTTTGTCACTAGTGCTTTGTTTTGGAGAGACCGCCCCTTTTCCCATATGCCTACCTTAAAAGGACAGCTTTAATTCTAAGTGGCCCAGATAAATAGGAACACTGATAAAAGAGTCAAACAGAAATCAAAGCCAACCAGGTGCTCTTCCCGCCCTGTCACACCTGAGCGTGGCCGGAGCCCCCACCAGCGCGTGGCTTCAGCCAACCGAGGCTCACAGCATTGAGCTGTACGTCCAGGGCGGTGGGCAAGCACAGGAAGCTGGGGCCAGAGGAGTCCTACTGGTGATGGATCCTCTCCAGTCATGGAGAAATGTCAACTAGAGTCACTCAGAGTCGCTGAACCTCAGAGCTGTGGGACGTATTTATCGGATTGGCCCAAGTTTGATATGACAGAAACAGCATGCAGTGCTACTCAATGGGCCCATGGCGTACACACCCCTCAGGCCGCCCAGGGGCTCCCGTGCAGCGCTGTCCATCCTGCTCCAGACCGAAGGAAGAAGTCTTCCTGATGACTTGGCTCTGAAGTACAGAGAGAAAAATTAACTACTGAAGTAACCTAACACACACACACACACACACACACACACACACACAGTTGCTTGAAACGAAAACTATACCTCTGAAAAAACAGTTATTTTAAATGTTTTTGAGTGACCATCCAATAGAATCCTTTGTATGGAATTGTAATTGGCTGCTGTCCTAAAAAATATATAGTTCACTCATTTTTCACTTAGAAGGTGCAGCTCAAGAATAGTTTTGAGCAACAACATGATGATTCAGAATAATTCAGCCTTATGCAGACTAAAAGTTTCTCAGAAAATGAAATTTTACTCCCAAAGAATAGCCCTTTGTTTTTCAAATAAAATCCTGTTTCTCTGAAACTAAGTGAAATCCCTCAGCAAAAATGAAGTAGACAGCTGAGAGAAATGAGCACTCTTAAGTTGGAATTGGGAGTACAAAACACAGCCTTCTGAAGGGCAATTTGGCAATAATTATCAAAAGCCTTAAACAGGTTTTGAGCTTTTACAGTAATTCCACTTCTGGGAGTTTTTCCTAATCTGTAAACTGAGATACAGATGGAGTTACATACAATAGTTTTCACTGTGAAGTTAACACTGGAAATAACCTCGAAATATGCTACGTCTGGGGGAATGGAACGTTATTTAGTGGACTGAATGACATCGCAGGAAAACATTCAACAGTATTAGAAAATGTTCTTGATGTTCCACTAAATGAAAAAGAAAACAGTAGGTGTGATAGAATCACAATTTTTAATGGATGTAAGTGTGCAGGCAGAACACCAAGCACACATTCTGCAGATCAATGGTGTTCAGTAGGAACATGATGCAAGCCACATAAATGATTTTTAAGTTTCTAATATTCACATTAAAAAGTAAAATATGAAAAATGAATTTTAATAATATCATTTATTTAACCCAATATTCAAAAGACCATTTTTATATGTAATTGACATAAAAAATACTGGATATTTTATGTTTTTTCCATACTGAGCCTTTGAAACCCAGTGCGTATTTTACATCCACGGCGCATCCTGTCTCCACAAACCCCCTTTCAAGGCCTCGGGCAGCTGGTGGCTATCGTGTTGGGCGGTGCACTTCAGGAATGTGGGATACAAGTGTTCCCTATCTTCATCTTTACACTTTCCTGTACATTCTACGTTTATGATCAGAAAAAAAAAAATTCAAATAACTAAACAGAGGCAGCAGGACAGAGAGAAAATACATCTGTGGGTTTGAGACCCAGGCGCAGAGGGCCCTGGTCCGTGACTCTGCCGCTGCACTGCACAGCCTCGCTGTGAAGTGGGGTGACGACGCCCAACCATCATGGGCGACAGTTAGCAGAATGCCTGGAAAATAGCAGCTACTTAAACAAAGTTCGTGTTTCTCTAACCAGAAACTTTCCTTCCTGAAAACCGTGCTACACCTGTAGGTAGAGCACCCCTCGGACTGATGGTCAAGTCGAGGGGTGCTGTGAGCCCTCTGAAGGAGCAAGCCTTGCTTTCCTTCACTTTTCAGGTTCAGACCTAGAGTTTGGCCCAGTACCTGGCACATTTATACATAAATTAGTAAATGCATGAACAAATTAATGACATTTTGATAGGTTGTGCCTTTTTAATGCATGTTCACCCAATGACTATTTTATATGTTCTCCCCATTTTTCCATATTCATAATTTGAAAACACGTGAAATACTAAAAAAGAAATTCTTGTCTCTTTGACATCCCTAATCTTCCCATTCCTTCCCCTGCTGGCTCTTGCCATCTTCCCCATCCTCCTCGAAAGATTAACAGTTTCACATTCTTTTCTGCAGCTTCCACAATATGTTACCTTCTTCTCTATTTTAGCATTTATTGTGCTTTATTCTAATTATTTCTGTGACAGCTGACTCCCTCAGTAGACCGAGCTCTTTGAATGCAGGCACGCTGTTCATGGTGCCATGTCTAGAACAGACTAAGGGCTCAATAAATGTCTATTCTATGCAGGAAGAAATGAATCAATAGCACTATGAGGTTGTAAACACCTCAAAGTTTATATCTTTTTATGAAAGATTTTATTTATTTATTTTTAGAAAAAGGGGAAAGAAGGGAGAAAGAGAAGGAGAGAAACATCAATGTGTGGTTGCCTCTCTCATGCCCCCTACTGGGGACCTGGCCTGCAACCCAGGCATGTGCCCTGACTGGGAATCAAACTGGCAACCCTTTGGTTCACAGGCCAGTGCTCAGTCCACTGAGCCACACCATCCAGAGCAAAGTGTATATCTTTAAATTTATTCATCTTGTGTCTCTCACAATGTGTCTCATTTTTGTGTTTACATTGTACAGAAATGACAGTGGCAAATATTAATTTGCTTGCTGCCTGCACCCAACATTGCCCTGCCCCCCACCCAGCCAGCTCACCAGATTCACTCCCTTGTTCTTCCCCTCATCAGACTTCAGCATAAAAGTGTCACCTGCAGTGGAAAAATAGCAAGGAACTATACACACTGAAGAAATTAGATCTAGAATTGCATGTGGAGCTATTCTGTTCTTAGAGAAATCCAGCAAGAGAGGAGAAGAGGAAATGATGGGAAGTCTGCATAGACTGGGGAGAAAGGAATAACATCTCCTGTCTGGAGATGGGGAAGGCAGGGAGGGCTGCTCAATGAAGGGAAAGCAGTCCAAACCTATGTGGTACTCGCCTTTGAATCATACATAGTAGTCCAGCAGAACATTGTACGTCCTTCGTACAGATGATGCAAGACTCACCTTCCATAAGGGATAATGGTGATGTCAAGGGAAATTCTACCCCTGGCCAAAGTAGGATTAAATGAACCAGTTTAGGGCTTTCCAATATATGCCTTTTACAGATATTCTGAATGTAAAAATAAGCACGTAAGGAAATAATTGTTCTATTTGTTGATTTTAAACAGTTTTAAAGTTGCCAATTATATCATACAGTGCAAAATAAGATATAAAAATTCTAATCCTTGCCAAAAAAGTGGAAAACCTTGAAAATTAATTACTTTTCTTAGATGTATTAGAGAACTGAGGTTATAAGGAAAACTATCACCCAGAAATCTGGACAGACAGGAATATCCAGAGAGTCCCATTCAGTGCCGACTAATCCGGAACTGCCACAACCACACATTGGGAAGGAACACTTAAATGGTTACTTGGAGGAATGGCTGGGGACTGGGTGTGGACTAGCACAAGAATGAGGAACCACTGGAAGCTACAATCTTAAGATGGCACTGGACATACATGGGCTTTACCTCCTGGAACCCCACTAGGTTCTCCTGGCTCTGAGAGAACAAGGGGGAAGGTAACTACTGCAGAGGCATGCCCATGCATTCTCCAGAACAAAGGCTTACTCAGGGGGCATAAAGGACTTTTAAAAACCGTATGGCACCTCATCCTACCTGAGGGAGGGAATTTTCCATACTATAGCCCCTTCCCTCTTGCCTTTTTATCTCACCTAAGGCTGAAAAAAAATGCATGAAGTATTTTTTTTAAGTAGGAAGTAAGGGTCACAGCTGAAATACACAGACCTACTAAAAACTGAGTCTTAATCATAATAGGACAGAACACCTCTCTTCCTCCACACATGGCCACCACTCCCACAGGACTCCAGGATAGTAACGGCAGATTACAGCTGCGAGAGCTGCAAAATGCAGATTTTCTCTAAGGAGGAGGTCTTAGGGGAGCCCAAGGCAAAGGGGGGGGCTACAAAATAGGACTCTAGAGGAATCTGAAGCCTAAAGCTATAGCAAACATTAAATATAGCTCAACTCTTAGCCCAATCAAAATAAAACCTCGTGTGAAAGCCCACTGGCCTCAGTTTCTATTACCTGATACCTCGTGCCTATCTTTCAACAGAAATTATAAGGCACGTTAAAAGGAAAGAGAAAACACAGTCTGAAGAGACAAAGTATCAGAACCAGACTCAGATATGACACAGATTTTGTAATTATCACGCAGGAAATTTAAAATAGCTGTGTTATGCTATATTATGTTACATTACATCACATTACATTATGTTCTCTAGTGAAAAAAATCAACAACATACAAGGATGGATAGATAATGTTAGTTAGCAGAGAGATAGAAACTCTAAAAAGAACCAAAGGAAATACTAGAAATCAAAAACATTAGAAAAATGAAAAACATCTTCAATGGTCTCATCCATAGACTGGTCAAGGTCAAAGAAATAATTAGGGAACTCGCAGATAGGTGAATAGAAACTTCCTAAACAGAAATGTAAAGAGAAAAAACAATTTAAAAAAGAGAATAGGACACCTAAGATCTACGGACTTATTTCAAAAGGTGTGAACCTCACCTTTCTGATGAGTATAAAGTGATATCTCCATGTTTCTTGGGTCTTTTAAAACCTTGTCCTAACCTTCAACATGCTGGCCCCTGTGGGGGAGCTCTGCCCACAGGGCCCTCCCAGCCGCCGCGGATGAGAATAAGTCTACCAAGACATGATCTGCTTGGAGAGGAAAGGTGGCTGATCTCTCATAGGAGAAGGGCCAAGAGCCTTTTCCTCAATGGGCTTTTATTGGGTTCATTTTGCACAGGAATACAGGTAAAGCTCATCAACCATTGTCAGGCAGTAAGGATCAAACAATAGATAGCATATTAAGAACTCCGAGGGCTTGTTCTGAGTCAGGGTCTGTTAGCTAAAGGGCTACAAAACTTTGGGAAACAAACTCATTTCCTGCTTGGACCATTATCATTTAATTGACAGCATTCTTAGCAAAACAGTTTTCACAGGATTTTCTGTATTCTTTCTTAGGCCCGACCACTCTGGAAACCTGCCCTTTCCAGCACAGGGCTGCACTGCACTCTGTCATTGTCTCAGGCTTAAATCAGGCAGGGGAATTAAGGCAGTCAAGAGATCAGGAGACTTCTTGCAGACAGAATGAGGACTCAGGCTATGTCAAAGCCAAGATGTGAAAGTCCATCACCCCCTTTTGCTATAGTCCCCCAAGTCCTTCCCTGGGGCCTCCACATGATCATGCCTGTCTTAGGTCGTTCCCCCCTTGAGGAATCTTACCTGTCATTGGCTAACTGATAAAGCATTGGGGGCCAGGCAGGATGAAGTAAAAGGAGCAGAAGCAGGGCTCCTGCCAGGGAGATAAGCTTTATCTCCTTAGTGGCTTTGGTCTGAAGGTCACTCACTCAGCTTTAGCCATGGTGGGGTTACAGCTTCTGAAACCAGGCAGGGCGGTTCCCAAGAGGCCACAATGTCAACAATGCAATTACTGTAACCCATCTGCCCCTCTCCACCTGTTGCTCCCAGTCATATTGTTAGCCTATTTCATAATTTCCACAATGCTGAATTTTTCTTACTGAAGAAGCATTGTCACTCTTAGGTTCTAGATTTCTATATTCCTTTAAAAATCACTTTCTTTTTGAAATGTTTGATTTGCATATATGGAGACTTTCTACCCTACTGTCAAATGTTCACTAGATCTCAATCCAGTTACAACTTCTCCCTGGGTTTTGTAGTAACCCTGAGAAAGCTGGGGCCCTCTGTCTCCTTCTGACTGATGTATACTCTATCTTCCCCACCTCAACCCTAACATGCCAAAGTTACCTGGAGCTTAATGTACCAAACACGGCCTCACGGCTCCAGTTAAACTTCCCATCTACACAACACTCATGTCTGCCTCTGCACTATTTACCGACCATTATTCTGTGTCTAGAAATACCAGGAATGCCTCCAACAATATCTAAGGTCTGTTTCAGAGTCATACGGAGTGCCATGTTTGGACACCAATTTTTGTTTAGGAAGACATGATGTGTTTCAGAAAGCCTGGACTTAAAAACAGGAACAGGATTTGCCCCAGACTTTGCTCTTGTTAACTACCTGAGCTTCATAAGCTACACTATGTGAGCCACTATTTTTCCCCTTTCAAATGTGACAATAATCCACAGAGACTGTTATGAAGATTATACAAAATAAAAAAATTTACTACAAATTATCAAAGTGCCTCGGATGTAATAAATGTTTTAAAAAAAGGTTTATGTCTTTAAACACTAAGTTATAAAAGCTAAACTATGAATAGATTATTAAAGTAAAAAAGTTATTTTATTTTTAGTACAAATTGAATAAAAGTAGAGCACTGTCACATTTTATTTCTCTTCTAAATTTCGTAGTACTTAACAATTCATTTTGATAAGTCATCAAAGAGATAGACTTTCCCATGCCCCTTTAGCTTTTCATGCTATATTTAAATATTCTCATTAAAGTTTATAATATTTTATAATATTTAAAAGTATTACAATGGAATTGTTCATTGTTTTGGCAGTCTGAATAAACTCACATTCATAAATGCACTTAGGCTTCTAATAAGAGCAACCTGAAGAGGTTGGACCCCCTTGAAACCGATGTAAAAGAGCATTTCAGAAGGGAGTTTGTTTGTGTGTCCAAAGAGAACTCTAGAATCTGTATACCTTGGAAAGTCGGAATTGGAAAATCGAATCATTTCTGTATATGCCAATACATATTATGGTGATTGACATGTGAAAACTTCCCATAATCAGGGTTTTTTCCAACCATAACAGAATCTCTTAAAATGGTAGAGCTAAAAAAAAAAAAAAATGTCTTCAGGTAATAATTATAGTTAATCTGGATCTGTTTGCCAAAGAAGGTTGCTACAGATGTCCTGGATTCATCAATGTGGCATGCTGGAAATTAACCCTAGAAAAGTGCCCAAAGGACTTCTATCAGCAATACTTAGCATTGCTTAACCCTCCATGTCACTGGAGGGGACCAGCCAGCTCTCTGCTGCAGCCTTGGAGAACTCCCACTGGAGGCCTACCAGCCTGTGGCTGACCTTGACTGGAGTGACCTTTAACCAGGACTCGCATCTTCATGGAGCACCCTGCTCTAGTCACCACAGACTCAGCCTGCTATTCCTTCTTTCCAACTCCCTTGGAACAGCTCAACTTGCCTAAACTGTGTTGAGAAAACATTGTGGTATTTTTTGGAGAACCTAAGAATAGCTGAAAAGCAAAGCTATTTGTAATGTCATACAGTAGGGTTTTTCCCCAATAGTCTTGATTAGACCCAGGCCATAGCCCCAAGTTTTGGTAAAAGAGTAACTGCCCTGTGTGGTGTGACTGAAGGATCCCTGGGGAAGCTAGCACCCTCACCTGTGACTAAAATGTCACTTCTAAAGACCTACTTTCTCTTAACTTCTCTTACAATACAAACATTCCTAAGAGAGCTAAGGTGGGGTCACTGCACTGCACCGTGAATGAATTCATCACTCTTTGCCTTTCTGAGTGAAATAGTCAAAGCTGGTCAACAGAAGTTAAAAAGCACCAAAGGTAACAGTAAGAGGCATAAAAGGTCCTTCCATCATCTTCCCAATCTGTACACAGGCAGGGCCCTCAGGCCTACCAACTTTAACATTTTTTCCCCATCTCACAGTTGTCCCCAGCTCAGCCACTGTTTGAACACTAGTATCAGCCTTTTCCTGCAAAATCTGGAATAGAGTAACTGGCTTTCGTCAAATACTGGAGGGTTAACAGATTGCAGAACTTTGTTTCTAATTCCTTAGCAGCCCAAGTGTCCATCAGTAGATGAGTAGATAAAAACGCCATGGAATATATTTATGGACATATATATTTATGCAATGGACAACTACTCAACCATTAAAAAAGAAGGAACAGTGTGGAGGGACCTGAAGAGTATTATGCTAAACGAAATAAGCCAGTCAGAGAAAGGCAAATACCATATGGTTTCACTCAGATGTAGAATTTAATGAACGAAATAAATAAACAAACAAAATAGAAACAAATTTATAGATACAGAGAGCAGAACAATAACTGTCTGGGGAGGTAGTTTGGGGGGCTGGGTGAAAAAGATGAAGGGATGAACCAAAAATCCCCTCATAAACACAGACAACAGTATGGTGATTAGCAGAGAGAAAGGGATGGGGGGAGGTAGAAGAGGATAAAGGGAGAATAAATGGTGATGGAAGGAGACTTGACTTTAGGTGGTGGGCACAAAATACAATATACAGATGACATATTATAGAATTGTAAACTTGAAATCAATAGAATTTTATTAATCAATGTCTCCCCAATAAATTCAATAAAATTTTAAAATAAAAATAACATAAAAATTTCTTAGCAGTGACATTGATAAAGTAGGATAAGGCTTAGATTTAAAAAACCTTATCTCGCCTTAGTTCTTAGCCAAAAGCAGAGCCAAGACAAAGATTTTTATATAAACTTTTTATCTCCGAGTAATCCCAAAAAGTAGGAATAATGGGCCAGGATGAACGATGTAATGAGGGAAGGCCAATAAAAGAATTCATGGCCAAGGTCACTGCTAATAATGGGGACAACAGAGCTTGTTCCCACCTTGGAACTTATAAAGAACTTATAGGATGCCTCTCAGAATTGTCCACCCAAGGACTGACTTGAAGGTTTTACCCACTGTCTCCTGACTCTCACTGGTTAAGGTGGCCCCAACGAGAGTGTTAACGCCCCCACAGTTCTGAGCAGCACGTACATGCTCAAAGTGTGTTGCATTAGAACAGCCAGGAACAGAAAATGAAAGATTTTATATACATATACGTAAGACAGGATGTTACCATTGTGAGATAAATTTGAAGTTAGCACAAAAACTGTGGTAGTCTGCTATGCCTGAAAGCAAAGATGAAGTGAAGATGTAAATCAGAGATTCTGACACAGTGCAAATCTGATAGCTAAACTGAAAATTAAATTCAATCATCTCTTAAAATTATGTTTTACAAAATACTGGTCTAGATGCTGTAATACAGCAGCCCATTCTAAGGCTTCTGACTAAGGTCTAACCCACAAAGAACAAGTTGTCATAAAAATTGTACAGTCAGAAGCATTGATGTCAGCATGATGGCAGAGTACGAAGCCCCCAACCCTACTTCTCATAGAAACATTGATTCAACAACAGAATTCAACCAGTTTCCCATGTTAAAAAATCTAGGAAATAGTAAAGGCTCTTACATGCCTGGCTAGGATCAAACCAGCTACATGGGAGCCTATAGGAAAATTCATTGGAGTCCCTCCACCTGGCACAGAACCATAGGATTGGGAGCTTCCTGGGGTAAGCTCTCAAAAAAAAAGAAGACTGAACCATATGTACAATGTTCTCACTTTTCAAAATGGGTGCCTAAGGACTGGATTCTGTTACCTGTCTCAGAGCACTAACAGGACCCAGCACATTCTAGATACCTGTAGCTGAGAACCTGTGGTATAACAGGCAGATACCAGAGGAAATAAGAGCTTACAAGTACATGAAGAAAAAAAAGAAACTGAAAAGTTTCTCTAATTAAGAATCTACATGCACAAGTCTAGAGAAGATACATCCACAGAAAAGGTTTGAGAAGCCTCAGCATGCCTAGCCAGATCAGCTGGTGATGGTCTTTCCTTCTACAAGGGCAGTTCATAAAGACTGGGAGAGAAGGTTGTCTTTTCAAATGCAAAAATACCAACACAAAATTACAAGAAACATGAAGAACCAGGAGAAAATGGCCCAATCAAATGTATAAAATAAATTTCCAGGAACTGACCTAAAAGAAATGGATGTATATGAAATACTTGATAGAGAATTCAAAATAACCATCATAAAGATGTTATTGAGCTCAGGAAAATGATGAATAAACAAAATGAGAATTTCAGCAAAAGTAATAGAAAATATAAATAAAAATATAATAGAACAAAATAAATTTTGGAGTTAAGGGTTTTATTATAGGGGTGCAACATCAAGCTTCAACAAACAGAAAAAAAATCAGTAAATTCAAAGACAAATCATCTGAAATTATACAGTGAGAGAAGTAAAAAGGAAAAGGAATGAAAAAGAAAAAAGAAATCTTAAGGGGTTTATGAGGCACTATCAAGAGGATGAATTATGGGAGTCTCAAAAGAGAAGAGAGAGAGAAAAGGGGAAGAACATTTACTTAAAGAAATAGTGGTTGAAAACTTCCCAAATCTGGGAAAGGGGATGGGCATTGAAATTTAAGGAACACAGTATATTCAAATACAAAGAATTCAAAGAAGTCCACATCAAGACACATCATAATCAAATTGTCCAAAGTCAATAACAAAGAAAGAATTTTTGAAAGCAGCAGCAAGAAAGCAACTAATCACGTCCAAGGGCAATCCCTTAAGACTATCAACAGCATTTTCAGCAGAAAACTTAGAGGACAGAAGAAAGTGGGATGATATGTTCAAAGTGCTCAAATAATAAAAAAAAAAAACTGCCAACAAAAATATTCTAACCTGGCAAAACTGTTTATCAAAAATGAAGAAGAGATAAAGACTTTCCTATATAAAAACTAAGGGAGTTAATGACCACAAACCTACCTTACAAGAAATGCTAAAAGGAGTCCTTCAAGTTGAAACAAAAAGATGTTAAACAACACAGCATATGAAAGCATAAATCTCACTGGTAAAGATGAATATACAGACAAATAATGGTGTGTAAATCACTTTTATTTCAGGTAGAAAAGTTGAAAGACAAAAGTATAAAAAGTAATTATAACTATAAAAATGTGTTAGTAGATACACAACATAAAAATATGTAATATATTTATGTGTAATATGATTCAATCTTTTCATAAATACTCCTAAGAACTTGGTATGTCAAGTAACAGTCAATCTGATATTCAGAGTTAAATAGGGACTGATTTCCCTTTCCATTATAAAACAATAACACCCAATTTTTGAAAGACCACACCTAGAAGCCCTTAAGCACCCTTTCTCTTTATCACGTGCAAGCCAGACATGGTGTTAGTCAACTCAAACAGAACTCCCTAACAGAATAAGACCAGTGTCATTTTCCTCTTCAATTCTATGAATCCCAATGACCTTTATTTGCATTTCAGCATCACTGCCAGCAGGAGAGATAAAATCACCCATGGAAATTAGCTTACCGGATGCTGAGAATTCTACAGTGAGTTTGCCCAGTTCCACTGGGATCTTCATTTCCCATCTGTACTTGCCGTGGCCGTGTGGCAAAATTAAACCACAATCATACGTGTTCCGTCACTCAGTTTATAAAGAGTGGAGGTTTTTATTCTGCCCATGCGCGTAAAAGGTAAGTGCTTCTTTGCATAGAAATCCAGATGAGCTGAAACTGGATAAAGTTCCTGCATAAGAATTCCGGTGCTCAAAAGAACAATCTTTGTCAAAATGGAGCAAACTGGCACTCATCCCCTGTACCTCAATCAGCATACCTGCACTTCCTGTTTTATATCTCTACATTAAAAATTACTTTCACAGAAATTACTTAGGTTCTTTTTCCATTAGGTTCTCAAGAATTGGTACTAAGGAAAACTCACACTTCATAAATATCTGTTCACTTAACCTGCCCTTTTTTTCTTGATTTCACATTTTTAGTATCTTTGTTGATATTGTATCTGTATCTCAAACTTAATGTATTTTTCACATTTATTCCTTAGTATTACGTCTCATTTCTATCATTTGTTCAGTCACATATTCTGTTACTCAGAATTTTTTTAATTAATAAATTGAATTTTTAAGTAAGTATTTAAGAATTTTTAAGTATTTAAGTTTCTTAAGTATTTAAGAAGTACTAAAAACTTAATTTTTAGTATTCTAAGAACATGTACAGGTACATGTCATATAACAATATCCTGCTGATATTTATATGAATAACATTTTTAGTAAGATACATGAAAAAATAATTAAAATTTCACATCATAATTATAGATATGTAATGGAATTCTGTTATATTAAGTAAGGCTCTGACTTTACACATTGATTACCATGCTCTCACCTGCTTTCTCAATTTTAGGGACAAATTGAAGGCTTGCATTAATAGCAAAGTATCAATCAGCAAACACTCTATCAAAAAGTAATGAAAATTAAAATGTGTTCTTAAAAACTAGATAAAATTTCATTTTCTACATATGGAAGCATAGAGCATCCAAAGACAGTGACACTGCTCCTACAACCATGTTTTCTGGCTTCATTTGCTCAATTCCATTAAAAAAATAACTGGGGTTATATTATGACATCTTCTTACAGGGAATGCAATGACATAAAAATTACATTAAAACTAACAAAGACAAACTGAAATGACTGAAGTAGATGGAAGTTCTCAGAGGAGAAGTGTGTCCCACACATACTAGCACACCAAACAGTCCAATCTTCCAAGTCTCTCAAGGAACATTGAAGCTATCCAGGGAGTACACAGAAAAAGAGAAGACTTATGGTAGAGAGTACATATCTTCATATGGTAAAAACAGAAAATTTAGGCTAGACTTTTAAAATAAAGTATATGGAGCCTTCAGAGAGGAATTTAAGTTTCATAGTGGTCACAGTAGTTACATCAATAGCTAGGAAGTAGGGTGATAGAGAGAACAGTAAAAACCATACTACTATCCTATCAAGTCTACATTTAAAAAATTGCCCAGTTACCCAGTCTGAGATTTTTGAGAAGACAAGTAACGGAAAGCAGCAAGACAGAGCCATTTGCCTCAGGAGTACCACCTGAATTCGTAGACAACGTTTCAGACTAGGTGAGTCTAAGTCACCAGGCTCTTTTGTCCTTGGTCTCGATCTTTTTATTTTCCTTGATCTTAACCATCCCCTATCTTCTAAAAGATAGAAGTTATTCTTTGATCCTTCTATCAATCCTCCAATGAGTTGGGGTGACTTCGGGATGCCGTGATCTAGCTGGGTAGCTGTGATATCTTAGGACCAATCCAAATATACAGAATTCTCCCAAATAAGGACAAACTAATATCAGACACTAATGGGGGGCCAGTGACTGAAGTTAATGAATGGGGCCAATAAAAATTCTATCAGCTAAAACCCTGTCCCAGGTTGTTTATACACTATATGCAGTACATGATTGTCCACTGTCTTTATAGGACAACATGATGTCCCATAGAGCACGTTGTTATTGACTATTCAGTTACTGCCCTTCCAGGATCTGGCATCCCATACTGCCACAGCTTTCCAGGCCCAACTTCAACAACTCTGAATCCCTCCCATCTTGAATATCATCCAGGGAATTTTGGTCATCAAAGCACTATTCAAAAGGCAGACACATCCACAAAGTAACATCACCTCAAAGAACCTCAAAATAGCATTTGTCAAAGCCCAGAAGAATAATAGGTAAGAAAACAATGTTTTCACTTATTTTCTAGTAGTAGGTAATGTTTATATTACTAATAACTAGAGTTTATCAATAACATCTAAGGATTTTGAGGGTGACAAAGTATCTAAAATTATTTTGATTCATAATCCCACTTATGGTCTTCTGTTTCTAAAGGTGGAAAGTAAAAAGAACAAGAATGGATAAGAGAGGGGAAATGTAGAGGATTCAAGCAAGATCAAAATAAACTTAATATTTTTACAGCACGGTTACTTCTGTTTTGAATTATGTTTTAATGTCTAATAGGCAGACACAAAATAAGAGGCAGGACAAAATTATCTAACTTATACCAAATGGATGGAAGAGCAGAGACCATGAATACAGACAATGGCTTCCGTGTGCAAATTGCCAGTTAATAAATGAAATGACTGCCACAAATGACTACTGAATACTTCAAATGTGACTAGATCATCTGCTTTTATTTTAATTAATCTAAATTAAATTTATAAACTGATGCTCAATTCCATTACTGGAAAACTCTCAAGTACGTTTGACACCACCTGGGCACATAAATCTACTTGTTCAACTCCTGCTTTTATGAAATATAAGTTCATCTTAAGTTTTCTCTAAAAAGTGGCATTCTGGAGGGTAGACAGGGTCGGGGAGAGCAAAAGGGGAAAATTAAGACAATTGTAATAGAACAACAATAAAAATAAAATGACGTTCTAACATGCTCTGAACGTAAATATACACTAAAATTTTAAGGCATACAAAAAAAGTAAAATATCACAATAATCTCCATGTTAATTACACGTCAAAATGATAGCATATTGGTTTAAACTCACTATTAAAACTAACTTCATTTGTTTTTTTATTCCTTATGCGACTTCTAGAAATTTCTTAATGACATATGTGGCTCACATGGTGTCTATTGACAGAGTTAGAGCCCGGTATCACAACAGCAGCCAACACAGCCCCTTGGAGTCAGCACGCATCACCCACATAACCGACGGTTGCTGAACGCCTGTTGTCTACATAAAATTTATTCATGTACCAGGGCAAATATGCTGGCTGTACTTTCCAAAATTTTTAAATTTTAAGTAAGTTCATTTTTTAGTGGAAATATTAGTTTAGAAACAGGTCAGCCAATAAGAGAAATGGGGATATTTTTTTCTCCTCTTGTTCAGAGAACCCACGTTAGTTGAGAAATGTTAAATCTAATCATCACATAATGTTGATGATTAACTATCCTTAGTTATTACTACAACTCTACTATCCTTTTCTAGCACTTCTAGCACATTTAAGTATCTTCTTAACTAATCTTCATTTCGGTAGGTCCCAGCTCTTCCAGAAATAAAAGTCTCTTTTAGTTTTAGTTTCCTCCTTTTTTCTGTGTGAAATCATCAATCAAGCTGGTGACGCTATGAGGCCATAAATACGAAGAGAAGTGAAAGCAGTTTCACAATCTAATGAGTTTTACAACCGAGCACTGATATATCACATTTTTCCAAGAAATCTAAGAGATCCTCCGTAGGTATTTTTAGATTCCTCCCACTGACAAAGACTGACTATAGCCAGATACCCTTGCGCACACTCATGTCAGTCCCAGTCAGAGAATCCAAGGCCCAGCGGTCGGTCCCAAAGCTCAGGATGTCACGTGGTTGTTTTATATTTTAAGGCAGGTATGCCAAGGCTGCCTTGTCAATTAGCCACCATCAACACAGGGCCCAGGACCCACACACAATACTTTTAGGGCCCCACAAATATTTTTAATTCCTTTTAAAATCTGAAGAAAAAAATAAACTTTCAGGTTGAAGATAATGTTTTACTATATGTAATCAACATATACATCTTTACACCAACACAGTCATAAATATAATTTTTAACATGTTATGAAGGAAGGGCCCACAAAGGCAAGGTGCTAAGCCATAATGCAGCCCTGCAGGGTAGCCGGAGCAAACAAGATAAAACTGAGCGATGCAGCAGCACTCCGAATGGAGGGGGCACAAGCAGCCTGGCTGCACAGGCCCTCGCTGCAAGGGGAGAAATGGAGAGTGTGTTTACAGGAGGAGCAGAGAGCCCTGCCACTGCTCACAGAATGCATGCAGAGCAGATACTCTGAAGGGGCATTTGGGCAATTCCTCATCCAGCCGCATGCCATCCCTATGCCTTCAAGTTCACCCACAGGCCACACACATCATGGAGAAGCTGACCTCTGATACCTTGTCATTTTCAGCCTTAGTGCTGCCCTATTTTGTTTTGGGCATCTTGATGTCCCCGACTCTAGGGCTTTGGAATGTGTAATTAGACTCCTATGTACACCCTTGCCCGAATCTTAGTGTACATGCAGCTGAAGCCAGCACACCTGGCCTGTTCCTTCAGCCCAGTGGATGGCGGGCACCACTATGGCCTTTGCTTCTCTGTTACTGAGATTCTCCCTCTCACCATGCTGATGCAGAAGGCCCTGGCACCCTGTCCTGCTCTGCTCCTCAGACCCCTTCACGGAGCTTTTATACCCTCCAGAGCTTTCGAGAAAATAACAGAAATGTATACGAGACAATGCAGCACCTAGGAGCCAGAGAGATGAGCTTTTGAGTTACTGGTTCAGCGAAGCAGCTTTCCTGTTTTTGATGCTTGGTTTTGGACTGTGACATGGAGACAGGGAGCAATGCTCCTAATTAACTCACCCTGTCCTTTGTTGCTGAGACGCAGGCAACCTGCCCAATAAGTTTTTCACCCCTGCATCCTACTATATAAAGATCCTGAACTAATATATTCAACATATACTTATAGATTACCTATTATGTATGTATATTGTTCCAGATGCTATCAATACCAAAATGGAGTTCTTGGCCTCCGAGAATCTATACTAATATACAGAGACAGACAATAAATAAACCAAAAAGCAGCATGTCTGATAAGCAGATGATAACTGTTATGGAGAAAGATAATACAGAGCAAGGGAGACAGTGAATGAGGTGAGTACAATTCTTTTCTGTAAGAGGGTAAAGCAAGGTGACATTTGAACAGACTTTTAAAGCAACAAAGCAAGAAAGCCATCTATACATATTCAAGGAAAGAATCTTCTAGAAAGAGGAAGCAGTAAGTAGAAAAGCACTGAATCAAGGAGCATGCTTAACATGTTGGAGGAACAGCCAGTGCTGAGGAGAATCCCTTTAGCTCAGGAGTGGATAGGGACAGGAGGCAGACTCCATGGTCAGATCTGGAGGAGCATTTCAATTCCAGCTCAACAAACGATTCCTGAAGATATTAGCCTCTAACAGAGGATCAAGTGAGAGAAAGTCACTGGTAACGAACAGCTCGTTTTGTCTGAAAAGTTGTGCACCCTCAGCACTTCCTAGGCACCACATTACATGTAAGTACAACACCCCTTCAAAGAAAAATAAAATTATTCTTGGACTTTCCATCATTTTGGTTTATGTGTCCCATGCCACTTCTTCTGAATTAGTGCAGACAATTGAAAGTTACCTTTATTTTTAAAGCAGAGAAAAGCTAAAAAATTGGCTCTCCAGCTGGGAAATGGAGTGTTTACAGATTATAATCTTAATATCATTTTAAGACCAGAAGGGACCAAAATGTGTCATTTAATCCATCTCTCTGCCTGCAAGCAGGACACATCTCCACTTCTCCCAGGCAAGCAGGGCTCATGGCTTCAAGTACATCTCAGTCAATGTGCTTGGGTAAGTTTCATGCCAAATTCACGTGCCTATCTCTTAGGGAGATTACGTTGCCTGGTAATTTGACAGATTTCAAATTTTTCATCTCTACTCACTTAAAAAAAAACAACATACTCAAATTAAAATAATAATAAACATAATATAAAAACTCCCAAAGAACTCTTCCAAATGACAAAATTAATTCTATATTTTCTGAGTAAGTAGAAATTCTTTAGGGATGAGTGGTTGTTATTGTCTTAGGCTTTGTAGAACTGGCCACAAATTATATTTGGATTAAAAACTATGAGAAGGCAGTAAGTTCCTTTCCTGTTACTGAGGCTAAGCAAAGCAAACCTTATTCTAACCTTTGCTGTATTTCTGGCTCGAATTCACTCCACCATTGCACTGCACTTTCTCTTGGATTGCCCAATGTTGGGTGACGATATTTTTTTCCCTCCTGTTTTTGCATCTGTTTTTCCTCCAACTCTCTCTTAAGCTTCGGTAGAACTTTTGGTTTCCTTCTGTGACATTCCTCTTCTCCATTGTTTCTATGTGTTATTATGCTGCATCTTTACATTTTTATGTTTACATACTTTGAAAAATATTCTATTTGTTTTTTCTTTTCGATTTTTTTTTTTTTTTTTGCCATTGCTTTTCAGACTCCTGCTTTCTCCCCTGCCCTGGGAAATGCAAGACTCGTGCCATTTCAAAATATAACCGGAGCTCCAGCACTCCCCCATTCTGGGGTGAAGCCTTGAGCTGTCTGTTTGTGAAATAATACGTAAGTTGGCAGGAAGTGGCAGAAGAGACGACATTCAAGTCTTGGGTCTTAAGTTACTACCGAGTTACATAGTTCAGAGGTACTGAAGTTATACCAGTGCACACAGTCATTCTGTAATTTCACTGCAGCAGCTATGGAGAAAATAAGGTTAGCAACAATATTAATGAAGTACTTATCAGGATGAGAGAAAACTGTACTTCTATTCTAAAAGCTACTATATGATTTTTAGGCAGCATTTTCGCAACTATTGATTTAGGAAAATACGTGAACTTTGCCTGAGGTGGCATGCCAGTTGGCAGCACTGTATCGGGCAGAACCAGCAGAGGCCCGATGGGTCGGAGAGACCAGTTAGCCCCTAGGAGTGCAGGCAGACCCCAGTGCAGCCCATCTCTTCTGCTGCCTTATTAGTGTTTCTTATTTAACATGCCTCTAATCTCAGAACTGACCCAATTATACATGGCTTGTCACCATGCATTTTATCTCAGCTCCCTAAGTCAAATGTATGGTGTCTCATGAACTAGAAAAGTTAAATCCATAGACAAATCATGGTGTCCAGCATAATGACCCCTACAAAAATATATCTACATTCTACCCCCTAGAACCTATGAATATGTCACCTTACTCAGCAAAGGGCAACTTGGCTGCAGGTGGATTTAATGTTACCAATTAGCTGGCTTTACAACAGGGAGGCAATCCTGGTTTACAGGTAGGCTCAAGAGTCCTGAGAGGAGGCAGGAAGAGAGAGGAAGAAGTGCCAGCATCAGAGTGATTCAATGTGAGAAGGGCTCAGCCTACCATTGGTAGCATTGAAGAGGGCGGGAGGGGCCACTAGTCAAAAAACTGGAGTGGGGGAGTCTCTAGAAGCTGGAAAAGACAAGGAACAGATTCTGCTCTAGAACCTCCAGGAACACACCCCTCCTGACCCCTCCCCCAGAACCCAGGAAGACCCATTTCATACGTGTCTATTCTGCTGCGATTATTTTCTTACAGCAAAAATTGTATTTCTAAATCTTCATTTAGAAATATTTTGACTATTATCTAGATATGACATTGTATAATAGTTTCACCATATAAGGAAATGTTATCAGAAGCATTAAACTCTAAATAATCAAATCATTAAACTTTCTAAATAATTATTAGAAGATTTATATTTTATTCTAAAAGAGCCCTAGTATTCTCTGATTTGGTCTCATAGTCTGTTTCTTGGGACTCTTTAATTCTAAACAACATATCTGAGTTTGTGAAATCGGACGCTTTTCCACACAACAAATAAATTTAAGTCAGTAATATTTGGATTATGTGAATAAGGTTTTTAAATATTGTTAGGCAAAATCTCTGACAAAATTACTTGAATGTTGAAATTTGGGGAAACTTTATAGCTAATTTTCTACTGTTGCCATTGCTTTTGTCCCCTAGTCAGAAACATTTATATTTTCTGTGTGTGTGACTTTAGATGAGTTATATAACCCTTGTCCTTCAGAGCATCAGACGAGATTATTTTATGATACTAGGACTTTAAAATGTGCTTAGAAGTTTGATAGAATGGCAAGAATGAGAAAAGCATGTTAAACATTTCCTGTCCATGGACAAGCTTAAAATGTTAAGCTTCAAATCAAGCTTAACATTACGACTATCAAAATTCATTGCCAGTGCCAGACAGGCAGTCACTGGGAAAAGCTGGGCTTTACGTACAGGTACGCCACAGACAGGCATGACTCCCTCCACCTTCCTCCTGTTCCCTCAGCAGCCACCCTGGGCCTCTCGGGTGTTTAATGTTACCGATACAATAAAGAGTGAAAAGTCTTAGAAATATAATCTAAAAGGCTAAGAATCCTTGGGGGAAACAAATGAAATCTCTAGAGATTTCCAGCAGCGAACACTTCAACAATTCACCCATAGTTCTTCATCCACCCCTGCCACCCTCTTCTTCTTTGAAGTCTCCAGCCCTGCAGAACCTCAGTCACAAGCCACAAGGAGAAACAGTCTGCAGGTGCAGCTGAAAAGTCCACACTCTCAATGACCAGGGACCAAATCTCCGTGTTACCAGTTTCCATAAACCCTAGGCCACCTTCTGATTTCTCTTGAAAACTGCTGAACAGAGCTAAGACAAACCAGCATTGACCATCCCTTACTAACCTCATGAATAGTTTCTAAACAACAACAGAAAAGTATACAAGAGTTTCATTTAAATGAATACTACTTATTTTTGAACCTCTGGTTCTTTAACTTTGCCCCATGTATTACAGATTCACGTTGTCTTAGAGTAGTACATGATTTCCTTTCCTTGAAAAAAAGCAAAAGAGTGTCCTTGGCAAACTGTCTCGCTGCGTGAACTTGCCAATGAGCTATTCTGCATCTCTTTATGCAGTCTGATGTGCCAACAGCCAATCACAGCCATCACCGAATTGCCTCCATTCTAGCAGCATCTTCACAACACCTGGAGCCTGATGGCATCACTTCTCTGGGATTCGTCACGCTGGAAGCATGTCACATGGCTCCCCTCCCCCGGTCACATACCCGAATTCGTTCCTCAGGCTCTCACACCCATACTACATGGACGGGGGTCCCAGCCTCCACTATATGTGAAGCCTGCAATTCCAGAGCAGCCGGGCTGAGGACATTGTGTTCCATCTTTACAATCAAATACAGATTTCTTATTAAGAGCAAAACTCTCTATTTCAAAAGATTTAATAGTAAGGTCCCTTAAAAATAATTCCAGATGGCTAAGTTTTAGGGCTGAAAAATACTACAAGGGATATTTCTGCTTTATTGTAATTTGAACAAATTTTCAGACACTACAGGTCTTACCTCTTCAGGTTTCCTTTTAAGAGATAGGTTGGGTTTAGGAGTTCAACTGCACCTTTTACACTATTTATTTCAGTATATTTGTAACCTATTCCAAATGACCTCACTCTTATTGACACATTTTTGGTGATTGATTATGCAAACAAGTTGCTATTTCCCTACAGTGTTTTGATACGTCTGTATCAACTTGGCCATCTTTCCTCACTCACTTGCAACCTCACCCTCTCTGATGTCCCTGTCTCCTTAAATTAAAAATAAGCTTCATTGAGCTTAATAGCTTATTACATTGAGAGGGAAAAAATTCAAGTGCAACAGCAATTACATACATAATCTTTCACTGAAATGAATATTTCCAAGATAAACACCAGTGAGCAAATGTGACCCAATAGCCTATAGCAAGCTCAAGGGTAACACAATAGTGATGCTTTTATTGCCTCTGCATCACACTTCCCAGGAAATGTTTCCAAACAGCATTTGAATGCCGTATGAATGCATGGTCTTCTACAATATTCCAGTAACTGAGTCATGAGATGAAATCCTTAGCCCCAGCTTCTGGGGTTTGAAGTCCCATGACTGTGTCACCTTAATTGCCACCAGAGACCACTGCTTTGGGGGGCTCTCAGAGACCACATATGCCCTGTCATGAAAGGTCTACAGGAATGATTTTCAAACTTTATTATCTCATGGCACACATAAACTAATTACTAAAATCCTGTGGCATGCCCAAAAATATATAAATTTTGCCAATCTCACCAAAAAAAATATGCATAATTTTGATTCATTCACACTGGACGGCTATTGTTGTGTTGGCTGTTGTTATTTTTTTTACTTGACAATCTAAGGGGGAAAGAGGTTGGTGCTCCTGACTAAATAGTCAGGTGTTGCCTGCTTTAAAAATTCTTGCAGCACAGGGGTTGAAAATTGCTGATCTACAGTATGATAGACACGATGGCTAAAATTTTGGGAGAGGGGCATGTGACAAACTATGTAATACAATAAATGTTTATAATTTTTTCAAGATATTATTTTGGAATGACCATTTGGAATGAAGCACCTAAATGTCTGTAACATGTACATAGAAAAGATGCAAGGAAAATAAAGAAGAAAAACTTTACGTGCATCCTCATGTGCTTTCTGACACCTAATGAATAAATTCTTCATCTCATGTAAGGTAAGGATCCTAGGATCCACCTCATTTTAGAATTATTTTTATGGTGAGGCCAGCACACTTCCTCCAACAGCTCGGCTGTCTCTGGCATGCACCCCTGTGAAGCCCCCTAGGCTTTTTGGTGTGTCTTCATCACAGAACCGTCTGTCATCCCCAGGCCCGTGGAAGCTGACTCACTGGGACCCATTCTCCTCCTTCCACCATAATGTGAACTGTTAGATTCCTCCGCCTCAGCTAGGAAAACCAGATTGCCAGTCAGTCTGGTGGCTTTTAATAGCTATTGCTTGTTAAAGGAACTATAGATTTAAGCAGTTATGTTTAATGCAATAAACCTCTTTGAGAACAAATAAACTTTAGTTTCTTCATACCACAAAGAAAGTAATATTTTTCTCATCTTAATATAATTCCAGCTTGCTGAAATCTCACTACAACCTAGAATGCATGATTTTTCAGAGCTGTCCTGACTCTTTGTGGCATGTGGTAAGCACCTAAAAACATTTGTCAATGAGCAAAAGAATAAAGGATGGAATATTCTGTTTGGTGTGCCATTTCCTAAATTACCTGGTTAACTGCAAACAGCGGTATGGTGAGAACTATAAATCTCCTACTCTAACATCGTCTCCTAGAATTTGTAAAATAAATAATAACCTACAACTGCATCCTATACACTTGCAGTTTATGAGGAGTGGCTCCAGAATGCTGACATGTTTAACTCAGACTAAGAAGTGATTACATCTAAGATTCTGAGCACCCCAAAAATACCACTATCAGGGCCACAATGTCAACTGCACACCCTCCACAACTTCCCTGTACTAGCCTATTCTCCCCCCGCTGCTGGCTGACTGTGCAAAGAGTACATGGCTGTGTGAGCAGGAGACAGAATAAGTGTGTCCCAGAGCCCGAGACGGCTGATGGCTCTGGCCAGAAAGGACTACACATTTGTTTAAATGGCTTTTGTGTAGCCACTGGGTAAGGGTTGGGTTGTTTGGGGAGGTTCTTTTTCTTCTTTGGCATAAATTCAAAATGATTATTTAGTCCAAGTTAAAATAAAAAATTTCCAGGTATACCCACTGCAAAACAAATAGGCTTTTTCCATGGTTTGTTATAAATGATTTAAATATCTCTCTATCTCATTAGAGCTTCTATTGGCAAAAAATACCTAAAACTAAACATTAATAAACTTCCTTCTAGCATCTTGTTATTTTAAAGCACACTTCTGCGGAGTTGGGTTTAAAAAAATAAAAGTAGGAGATAGAAGCTAGACTTTGCTGAGATATAACTCTGAAGTCCCTGACAATGACAATGAATAACCAATAAGTGGTTGAAGCATTCTGAATGGGGTATCCAGCAAGCTCCACATGTGACAAACCATCTCCCTGTGTAGGGGTTAACAATCTCTCATTCTACTGAAAAGAATCTCTTTGATAATCATACTTTTAAATACTTCATATTCACAAGTAGTTTTGAATGCTTGCTATAAAAGAAATAAAAAATAAAGGCACTGTATTCGTGAGAGTGTCACAGTTTCTTGAGGAAATAATGGTTATATATATGAAACCATTAAAAAATGAAACAAAGTTTTTAGTAAGTACATACAATAAATAACATGCAGAATAATTTATAACAATCCTCCCATTTCTCATCACCAAATGTCCTGATTCTGCACCAAAACACCCAGGGACCTGCCTGGACAAGACAAAAGTCTCTTAGGTAGATATGGAGGGTTGTTGTGAGCTAGGACAGAAGAGCCACGTTAATATATATCATCCCACCCTCACCAGTGTGGCTCAGGTGGTTATGTATCTTCCTGCACAGCAAAGGGTCTGGGTTCTCTTCCCAGTCCAGGTGCCTGCAAGAGGCAACCAATCAACGTTTCTCTCTCACATCAATGTTTCTCTCCCTCTCTCTCTCCCTCCCTTCCTCTCTCTCTAAAAATAAACAAAATCTTTAAAACTGAATAAAGGAGTGGATAAATGAATAGATGAATAGATGCTGAGCCATTCTTTATGCACATCTGTGTAAGAAAGAGTGAACCACAGGGACACCAGTGTCATGGAATATGTTGTGGATATCTGAGCAGAAAGAATATTTAAGGATGCGGAATAGAAAAAAGAGTGGGAAGATCAAGGAGAGGTGGGAGTAAGGAACTAAAAAATGGTGTCATTAGATAATAACAATGGCCATTTATTGAGGAGCGTGCACTCACTAGTCCTCTAAGTAGCTTAGGCCTAACTATTGCCATAACTTTCAGAGTTTGGAATTCTTTACTTAAATCGAATTGAGGAAGAAACCAAAACTCCAGGATGGAAGTGACCTATCCAAGGGTTCCCAGCTAGGATACAGCTCAGAAGCTGGGGTTAAGCTTCATTCAGACCCAACTGAATCTTAGTTTTTCCACTCTGCTGACAGTTTCTCCAGACTCACTCACATGGGCCTCGACCCAGTGAGATGCACACATGCCTCAAACGCAGCAGATGACCCAGTGAGAGATGCAGCCAAGCAAACCTCCAGCAAATGTTCTCTGAGTTTCCTGTCAGGACAAGGCACTGTGCTGGATACTAGACACACATGAGTGAGGAGGCAGGGTTCAGCCCTGCCTGTCTCACGGGGAGTCCTGAACCTGACCCGGAGCAGGGGGGTGCTAGGAAGAGGGACTGCAGGCTCCACATCTTCTCACGCATCACAGACCTGCTTTCCTTAAGATGTCAAAAGCAGCCATTAGAACGTGAAGTTATACAGAGTGAGTTAGGATCACAAACAATACCAATTTTAAGCAGTTGGGACATACAGATGGCCAATAGACATATGAAAAGATGTTCAAGGTCACTAATCGCCAGAGAAATGCAAATTAAATCCACAATGAGATATGGCTTCAGACCTGTCAGAATGGCCATCATGAGTAAATCTACAAACCACAAGTGCTGACAAGGATGTGGAGAAAGGGGAACCCTTTTGCACTGTTGGTGAGAGTGCAGATTGGTGCAGTTTCCACAAAAAATGGTATGGAGCTTCCTCAAAAAATTAAAAATGGAACTGCCTTCTGACTGAGCAATCCCACTTCTGGGAATATATCCAAAGAAACCCAAAGCACTAATTTGAAAGAACACATATACTCCTATGTTCATTGCAGTGTTATTTACAACTGCCAAGATTTGGAAGCAGCCCAAATGTACATCAGTAGATGAGTGGATAAAAAAAGCTGTGATACATTTACACAAAGGAATACCACTCAGCCACAAAAAAAGAAAATATAACCCTTTGCAACAGCATGGATGGACCTGGAGAAGATTATGCTAAGTGAAATAAGCCAGTCAGAGAAAAGCAAATACCATATGATTTCACTCAAATGTGGAATCTAATGGACAAAATTAACTAATAATCACAATAGAGACAGACTCATTCATAGAGAACAGGTAGACAGCTCTGGAAGGAGGGGTTGTGGGTTGAGGGATTAAGCAAAAATTAGAAAGAAGTCATGGGCATGGAAAACAATGTAACTGTGGGAGAGGGAGATGGGCAGTAACAGAAAAACATGTGATAAAAAGTAAATGCATGAATGAACAAGCAGATGGAGTGAAAGGTATGATACAGAAATAGCAGAACGTAATAATAATGATGATAATAATCAAAATTTACTGAGTAATCGCTAGGTGACAAACATGCTTTTAAACACAACATATCTTAATTCATTTAATATGAAAAGGATAAGAGCCATTTGAAAGCTAAGAGCAGGAAGAACCATTGCAGCAAACTGATTATCTTCGCAAATCTCCATCCAATTTTTTTTTTTTTTTTACAAAATTTGCTGGGTGTCACATCAGTTAATGCAATTATCTAAGATTCAAGGGTACAATTCTACAACACCTCATCTGCAATTTTTAACCTTGAGACACCGCAGGCCTTGGTCTCAATGTTCTTCAAGATCTACATATGACCTATACTAAAATTATCATTTTGGCAGACAATTTTCAGATTTGAGATGAATAACAATTTTTTTAAAGATTAGGAAATTTCACTCAAGAGCCAATTCATTCATTGTCAGGACAATATTTTGCAGCCAGCTGATGCAGTCAGGTCCTTAGGGATGTTACCTTTTCCAAGCTTCAACCTGTTCTAGTTAGAATGGAGTTGTCTTTCTGAATGATTATCTCTCCAGTCCAGGCCTGTGCAAGGTAGTAATTTATATGTCTTTTTAATATTCAAAATAAAACATTGACTTCTCTGCATTTATGCCTGACATCTAAACTGTATGTCCTGCTTTGCAGTCAAGAGTATAGGATGCTAGTATTTCAGGATCCTCAGCGGCCCTAGGTGAAACAGAATGCCAGCAGATCATATGAGACAACTCAGTGAGAAAATGGCACAAGATGTGAACAGACTCTTAAGAAAGGGTAACATCCCAATGGCTTATAAACATATGAAGAAACATTCAGCTCCATTAGTAGTTCGGGAAATAAAACCATCATAAGATACTGCCTCACACCTACTAAGATGGCTAAAATGAATGAGTGTCAGTCCCAAGTGTTGGCGAAAATGTGAAGCAAATTGAGCTTTCGCATACTGGTGGCAGGAGTGAAAACTAAAATACTGCCTGACAGTGCCAATTAAAATGGAATGCATGTATATACACACTATAATGCAAGAATTCTAGTTTTATTTATAGATAGATAGATAGATACATACATACAAATATATATATATATATATATATATATATATATATATCTCCAACCAAAATATATACATATACCTCAAAAGGACATCTTACAGAAATTCCCATGGCAGCACTATTTATAAAAACCATCATAAAAAAATCAACAGTAAGTGCTGAGGAGGTTGTGGAGAAAGGGAACCCTAGCGTACTATTGTTAGGAATACAGACTGGTGCAGCGACAATGAAAAACAATATGGAATCCTCAGAAAAAATAAAATGGAACTTCCTTTTTACCCAGCAATTCCATTGCTGGGATTATACCCTAAGAATCCTGAAACACCAGTTCAAAAGAACCTATGCACCCAATGTTCATAGCAACACAATTTACAATAGCCAAGTTCTGGAAGCAACCCAAGTGCCCATCAGTAAATGAGTGGATAAAAAACTGTGGTACATTTACACAATGGAATACTACACAGCAGAAAGGAATAAGAAGTTCCTACCCTTCCTGACACCATAGATGGAACTGGAGAGCATCATGCTAAGTGAAATAAGCCAGGTGGTGAAAGACAAATACCATATGATCTCATCTATAAGTGGAACCTAATAAAAAAACAAACAAACAAACAAGCAAGCAAAATATAACCAGAGACATGGACATAAAGAACAAACTGGCAGTGACCAGAGAGGAGGGGTGGAGGGAGGGTGATAATGGGGGGAAGAAGGCAAAAGGTCATCAAGGAACATATAGTAAGGACCCATGGACAAAGCCAAAGTGGGGAAAGAGTTAGGGTGGGTGGTGAGGGTGGCTGGAGAGGGGGAAAGTGGTGGTAGGAAAATGGAGACAACTGTATATGAACAATAATAAAAAGAAAAACAAGCCAATAGCTGGAAACCACCCATATGTCTATCAACAACAAATGCACAAACAAGTTGCATTACGTTTACATAATGCAAAACTATACCACAATGAAAACTAATGATTTAAAACTACACTCAAAAATTTGAATGAACCTCAGAAACATAACATTGAGAGAAAGAAGTCAGACACAGCAGGCTATGTAGTACCTGACTCCTTTCACGGAAAGTTCACACAAGCAAAACTAGTATGTATCACCTGAGGGAGTGGTAGGTGCTGGGTGGCGGGAGGAAAGGGGGGAAAATTGGGACAACTGTAACAGAATAATCAATAAAATACAATTTTTTAAAAAGAAGTGACTAGTGGTTATTTTGGGAAAGTAGACCATGACTGCAAAGAGGCACAGCAAGAGCTTTGCAGGGCTGCAGCTAATCTGCTTTTAATGATCTAGGGGCTTGTCACACAGGTGTGTTTCCTCTGCAAAAAAGTCATTGAGATTTATATTTATTGTTTGTGTGCATATGTTGCTTTTTGCATAGAGGTTATATTTTATTAAAACTTTACCCAACAAGCAGGAGGTGGGCAGAGATGTATGAATATGATACATGAATATGCATTTCTGTCATCAGCAAAACTGCTGCTAATATCAATGCCTCTAAATAAGTTCCATGTAGTAAATTCCTCTTTTGTCATAGGAATATATCATAGGAAAAATGTTTATCTCTCCTGAAAACCTTTGTGCTTCATTTATTAGGAAGCTCAGAGCTTACCTGATCACTTCAATGTAATTGTTTTTAGCCAAAGTTTTGCACCATTTCTAACTCTCCAATTCAATATTTATTTTATTGTCCTTTAATCTATTTTTTAATTATTCCATCATTCTTATGACTATTTGAGGAGCTAACATCCTCAAAACCTTTCTGGAATTTATAAAGATATAAAAATTCATGCTTGAAAATAGTAAGTATAGACTAGTGATCTAATATAGCCTCCAAAATTATGAGATAAATTTGTAGGTAGATATTTTATTTAACTTTTAGTCATCTCTTTATAAATTTTCCTATAATATAATAATTTTAAGTGAAAATCTACTAATCATAAATCCAAGTGAATACTTTTAATGTGTTAATGCAAATATTAAATCTAAGTAAATAATACCAACATAGTCATTTTACCGGGCTATCTCCTACCAAGCAGGTCCTTCATTGGATACAGAAGAGTGGAAAGTTTGCATCATCTTCATCATAAAAAGTTCTTTATAAAACCCACAAAGACATCCTTCAAACAAGAGGAAATTTACTACAACAAAAGAACCTACGTGTGTAAAGGACACACAGACCAAGCCAAAGTGGGGCAGGACCAAGGGCGAGAGGTGGGGATGATTGGGAAGGCGGGCAAATGGAGACAACTGTCCTTGAACAACAATAAAAAAAAAAAGAACCTGAACGCACTGCCCAATTCACTTATTATATGAAAAATAAAAACAAACAGAACAACGCTAGTGGTGGCAAACCAATGAAGATGTTATTTACTAAGTTTCATATAAACTACAAATAAAGGAAAATAGGGAAGAAATGATGTAGAACAGAGATATGCATAATATGAACAGACCTTGTTTTCCTAATGTTTGTAAAAAGCAAATAAATGTCAAATTGTGTAACTAATAAAAATAAATGAACATCAAATATTTGGAAAAAAGGGTTGTTTCACAAAGAATATCCAAGTTAACTTTCAAGTATTAATAACCTGAGCTTCCCAAAGGCATTGTTTTGTTAGGTTGACATTGTTATTGTTATTTAAAAAGTAGTATGACATACTTTCTCCATTAAGCAAAACAATCTTATGTTTCCACATCCTGTCCTTTCTGGTAAATATCCCACCAAATTCATTAATGACCCTTTTTTATTCCCTTAACTTGGTAGACTGGGTTTCTTTTTTTCTATTTTCCCTTCTCTTGCTCCCTAAATAATATTTCTAAAATTACAGTAAGTACATAATAACAGTCAACCATACTGAGCAGCAGCTGTAAGTCAAGCACACCTCCAAATGCATTACATATAATTATTTACTTGATCCTCAGACTAACCTGATGGGGTGGATGCTGTCATCACCCCCATTGTAGAGATGGAAAGACAAAGGCACAGAGGGTTTATGTTATCCCAAGGTTAACCCAGCTGACAGGTCAACTATCAAATCCAGTGGCAAGAATGCTATGCAGGTTGATCATTCACTATACAATGAAATGAGTATGTAAAGTACACAAATTCAAAGATTACATCTATAAAGATAGTTTCCAACAAGATCAAATTATTTAACTCAGTGTTATCTTCTTCCAAATTACCACTATTCACATAATATACAATTTACACTGAAATTAATACAGAAGTTGTCCCTAACTATGTTGATATCTTGGAAGAGAATTCAGGCATTTCATTTTGAAGACTATATCAGCGGAAACATTTCCCTTAAATAAGGGTGAATATGGTCAAACTAATATGGTAAAGTGTCAAGTTCAACATCAGAAGAGATTGAGAAACATCGTCAAGTATCCTCAGAAACCAACTTGCTCTGCAAGGGTCCCCCCATCAAAGGAATCAGTAGTAGTTTGTAGGTAATCAAATGAGTAGACAAATAGTATAAAATCAGGTAGGTGTCCTCTGTCTAAAAAAGAAGAAATACAGACTGTCTGAACATCACTCTTAGAATTCCTCTTCTTTACAATCAGAATTTTTTTTATTGCACGTGGTCCTTTTTGAAATAAGCTTACTAAAGAAGATGGTCAAGGTAACATTAGCAGACCTTCAGGAAGAGATTGGATAAAGCTTGGAAGGAACGATGGGGGACTTATCCTGTGAAATAGAGACCATAGCAAGAGGTGATGGTGTGTACAGGGTATACACACAAAGACAAATAGTGAAAGAAAAGCAAAACATTGCAAAGTTGAGAAATTCATTTTAAAAAGAGAATAGTTTAACTTTTAATTAAATAAAAATGGTGAAGTAAAGTACAAGTTTAGAAGAAATAATTTGTGAAACATATGCCTAAAAAGTAGTATTATATTGTTTGGAAGACAATAACTTACAAATGCACACTGTAAATCCTAGAGTAACCAGTAAGTAAATAAAACAAAGAGGTCATGGAAGAGATAACTCAATACATAAAAAGAAAATAAAGGAGGAAAAAAGAGGCAAATGAACAAACAACATATAAGACAAAAGAAAAAATAAGAACATAGTCAATTTAAAGCTAAGAATATAAAAAAATTAGATTAAAAGTAAATAGTTTGCATATTTGCATTTAATAAGAATACTGCCTCTATTCAGAGACAGTAAGATCATATACATCAGCAACTACAAGTAACTCACACGAACTGTTAGTACGAGTAAGTGAAGTTACCCAGGTGGCAGGATGCAGAGTCGATCTGGGAAAATCTATTGTATTTTTTTTTCAAAATCTTTTTTTTTTTTTTTAAGATTTTATTTATTTTATTTTTAGAGAGGGAAGGGAGGGAGGGAGAGAGAGAGAGGGAGAGAGAGAGATCAATGTGCGGTTGCTGGGAGACATGGCCTGCAACCTAGGCATGTGCCCTGACTGGGAATCGAACCTGCGATGCTTGGTTCGCAGCCCACGCTCAATCCACTGAGCTATACCAGCCAGGGCGGAAAATCTATTGTATTTTAAATGTACATATTTAGCACCTACAGGCCTGAAAAATTTAGGGATAAAGTTTTGAAAACATGTGCAAGACCTGTCCACTGAAAGCTACAAAACATTACTGAGAGAACTTAAAGAAGACCTTTAAGAATAAATGAAGAGATGCACCATGATCATGAATGAAAACACCCAAGATTGTTAAGATGCCAGTTCACCAAGTGACCTATAAATTTAGCACAATATCATTCAAAATTCCAGGAGGGTTGCATTTTTAGGGTCTTTCCTTGTTGTTGTCATTTGGTTATTTGTTTCAGTTGTTTTTTTTCCAATAGTAATCAAAAGTTGATTTTAGAATTCATATATGGAAATACAATGTACCTGGATTAACCAAAGAATTTTTTTAAATAAACAAAAATAAAGATTTACATGATCTGATTTCAAGACTTACTATTAAGTTAGAGTATTGGAGCAATGTAGTGTTAACACAAAGACAGAAAAATTGATCACTAAACAAAATAAAGAGCTCAGAAATGACCCACAAAAAGAGATTAATGGATTTTCAAACAACATACCAAAATAATTCAATGGGAGGAAGGTGGTCTTCAACAACTGATGTTAAAACAACCGATATTCATATTTCAAAAAAAAAAGAATCAGCCCTTACTTACCTCCTAACATACATAAAAAATTAGGTTTAAAATATTGGATCATAGACCTAAACATAAATATCCAAAATGTAAAACTTCTAAAATAACATATAAATTAAAATATTCTTAAACACTATGTTAATCAAAGATTTCTTAAACAAAACAAAATGTTCACACACATACAAGTGAAATGTTCACAAGTGAATCATAAAGATAAAGAGCGATAAACTAAATTTTATAAAATTAAAAAAAAATAGCATTCTTGAAAACATGCCATTAAGAAATTGAGCAAAAACGAAAAAGGACTCACGGACACGGACCACAGTGTGGTGATTGTAGGGTGAAGGGCAGAAGGGAGGCATAAGGGGACTGAGTGGTAATGGAAAAAAATACAATAAAAATCATAAGAAGAAAAAAAAGAAAATGAAGAGGCAAACCACAAATGGGGAAAAAATATTCCCAATTTTTCTGACAAAGGACATTTCTCCAGAACACAAAAAGAACTCTTGAAACTCAATAATAAAAAGACCATCTATTTTTTAATTTGGCAAAAGACAAACAAACTCATCATTAGACAATATACACAAATGACCAATAACCATATAAAAAGATACCTCGTTATCACCGGTCATCCGTAAAATATAAACTTACAATGAGCTTGCATTAGACACTCACAGAAGGTTAAAATCAAAAAGGGTGGTAACAAGAATTGGCAAGGAAATGGAGCACCTGGAACTCTCATAGGTGGATGATGAAATGTAGAATGGTGGTGTGTTTACTTTGGAGAACATTTTGGCAGTTTTGTATAAGGCGAAACATTTACCATGTGCATGTAACATGCTACTCCTACATATTTACCAAGAGAAATGGAAGCATATATATACCAAGAGACTTAACACAAATATTCATAATAGCCCAAATCTGGGAACAATCCAAATGCTCAACAACATGTGAATAGGTAAATGAAAGGTGGCCTGTTCTCACAATGGAATATTATTCCACCATTGAGGAAACAGACTACTGATACACATAATGAGTATAAATCTCAAAAACAAAGTGCTTAGCAAGAGAAGAAACAAGAGTACATGCTGTAGAATTCTGGTTTAATGAAGTGGTAAAGGAAACAAGTCTAATCGATAGTGTTACACAGCAGGGCAGCAGTTGTCTAGGTCCAGTGGAGCAGTGACTGACCACAAAGCGTATGAGGAAAAAAATTGGAAATGGAAACATTCTGTATTTTCAGCGGAGTGGTGGTTACACCGGCATGTATATGGTCAAACTCATCTGAATGCACATGTAACATCAGTTCGATTTATTATACAGGGTCTGGCATACGTGAGGCCTGCTTGAGTGTGGTCGGTGGGGTACGTGAATGCCTCACATGAGAGGGGCAGCGATTTGAACATTTCACCTAAAATGCCATATGGTGTGCTTGAGTGTGATTGTTACATTCTAGAATTACATGCTTATGATTTTGTAATACAAGATTTTGTAATAAAAAGGGGCAGTATTTGTGCCAGACCCTGTGTGTATGTATCAATAAAGTTTATTTAAAAGGAAAATATGTATCACATATATAAATCGTAAAATAAACAGGGAGGAATCTGGGTATTAACTCAAATAGCCCAGATAATCTAACGGAAATCATTCACCATCCACTTACTCAACATTGTAATTTATATATGTCGATTTGATTAAGCTGAAATTATTTTCACAGAAATCTCTTGACTATTGGTCCCGAGTTAGAATTGGCAAAAGGAGGAATTTGTGTGAGACCTGGAAGCCACAAGTGATGCAGCAGCCTCACTTTCTAACGGTCACTGTGGTTAGTTGTAGTGAGAGACTCAGATTCCGCAACTTGGAATGGGTTTTAAGTTGTCTTTGTGCTCTTCCCTCCTCAGCCAGCTCCTCTTGCCAACTGCAGACACCGGTGAGTGCTAACGGCTCAGGTGCACCACCAGATACTTGGTGTGGGACCACGGAGATGGACTCCATAGCAGCGCCATCCCCTCCTCCCCACATACTTTTGCCTTTCCTTTGCTGTATGATTGAGGCATCTGGACGTGTTTGATTTCCAACATGATTTCTTCACTGATCATCCAACTTCTTTCCTTGACCTTAATTTTTCAATTCTTCTTACAAGTGTATATATAAGGTCCAATGCCCTGTAATGAATCTATTATGATAGGTTAGCACAATTTTTCTGTAAAAGGTCAGAGAGCAAATAACTTCAAGCTTTTTAAGTCAGGAAACAAAATCAAGGATATTATTTAGGTACTCATGTAACAAGAAACAAATTTCCACAAATATTTATTGATGAAATTCAATATAAAATAATCATAATTGAGTACAACTTATATAATATATATCTACTAATTAGAAGAATAAAATTTCTTTTTTCTGGTGGGGAATAACATTATTTTCTATTGGGATTCAAAATTAGTGTTCCCTATCCCCTGAACGCATAATATTTTTTTTATTATTTTACTGTTGTTCAAGTACAGTTGTCTGCATTTTCCCCCACCACTCCCCCCTATGCCCACCATCCCCCCTCCCTCTCCTGATTCCATCCCCCCTTGGGTTTTTTGTCCATGTGTCCTTTACAGTTTGAACACATAATATTATTTGAGCATATTCATAAGGCATTTGTAAGAGTATATTTGATTCTTGTCTTGATATTTGCCCTTTAGCATGTTGTTAAATTGCAGATTAAGTACTTTCAATTAAAGAACAGGTGGAAGCCCCACAATTGCTGGGTTAAATGGAATATGAAATATGAAAATTTTTTTGCATTCACATCTAAAAAGTGTTTGCTGGGAATTGAAGAAAATATTTGCAAAACACATATCTAATAAGAAAATATTTAAAATATATAAAGAATTCCTACACTCAAAAACAGAAAATCTTAATGCCAATTTAAAAACGAGCAAAAGATTTGAATAAATATATCTGCTAAGAAGATATGCAAAGGACCGATAAACACATAAAAAGATTCAGCATCACTAACCATTAGGGAAATTTGTATCAAAATAACAGTTAAGATACCACTTCACACCCTTTAGGATGTGACGCTAATTAGGAAACTAATTTCTAAAGCTATGCAGTGTGAAAAAATACTGATTGAGGTCAGTTCTTCAGAAAAATTTTACTGTCCTCTTAAGCTCAAAAAAAATCATAGTAAACCTTTAGCACTGCTAAGCTATTACATGGCTATGTGCTAGAACAAGTTAGAATACCCAGCTTCTACTACAGGCAAAAATTCATGAACTGGTATGGTTGAGTCTATAAAAGCTACTGATGTTTACCACTGATGACACAGGTTCAAAACCCCATGATAAATTCAAGAATTTTCAAGGAGTGCCTCTGGGAAGTATTAAAATAAATAAGCAGAGACTTTAAGCACCTTATGTTTTCATAAGCTGTGTCTACTTGTCCAGGTATGTCTTTCTCTTCTCCACACATCACATCACTATCGGTAGTAAAACATATGAGCGGGTTCCACCACAGGTTGTACTAAATTAGTGTTGTCTTCAGTTCTTTCACAGTATTGTCACCTGTAGTTGTTCCACACAGACCATTCTTTGGGGCTAACTCTTCCATCAATGCACACTTGGCATTGACTCCAAATAAACAACAACCAAGCAGTATCAGTAACATGTATTAATTTGTTAAGAGCCAAAGAAAAACACTCAAAATCCTTTGCTTTGTTTTTTAACTGACTACTGATGTTGCTCCCATTGTCTTCAATTCTTCAAGCAACTGTTCTCTCAAGAAAGGTCGTAGTCTTAAGCAAGTTTATTTTTTCCTGAATGCTTTCATTGGTCGCTGCAGTGAAGTACAATTTAATTAACTCACTGTCGTTAAATGGCTTTCCTCCCTTTGCTAACAAATAAGACACCCAGAGAATGACTTCCGTTGTAGTCCCATTTTTATTTTTTATTTTTCTGCAGATATTGTGTGATGAGTATTGAATTTTTCTGGTTTTTGCATTCCAATGTGGCAGAATACTGAACTAAATATCCAGCTGAGACAGGCTGACACACACTGTGTCACACCTATGTTATTACTGCACAAAAAGACACTACTTTGCCATCTCCTTGCATAACAAAATAATTCACTGTCCACTGTGTCATGAAAGAGCAACATTCAAAGTCTACTTTTCTTGGTTTGACACAATAGGTAGGCACCGCTGTAATAAAAATGTATTAAAGTTTTTCCTAATGTTAGTTACTGGCAATATGCCTGGCACTTGAAGCACAGTTGAGATAAGACAGCATCGCGGCCACTTACAGAGCACCAACCAGTGGGGCAAGAACGCACTCACTGACAACACGTATGTGACGAATGTGGCTGGGCTCCAGCAAGATTTTATCTATGGAGACTAAAAGTTGGATATAACCTAATATCTATATCATAAAATATTATTCTTTTGATATTTGCACTATTTAAAAATGTAAAAAGCACTAGTAGCTCAAAAGTTGTGCAAAAATAGGCAGTGGGTCAGATTGGCCCAGTGGGTCATCATTTGCTGACTGATTCCAGAACTCACAATGTTTGTAGCTCACTGACTAAACTTTGACTGAAACAATATATAGTCTATGCCAGGAATTTGTCAGGCCTGTGCCAGGCAAAGAAGATGCAAAATGAATATGACAATCTCTGTCCCCCAAAGGTCCATATATACTCAATATTTCCTCAATTGTAGCAAATGAATTGAAGCAATTTAATACATCACTTTAGACTGTAGAAGTTTCTGTGATAAAAACTTAACAAGTATTTGCCTGTCATCTACTATACACTTCGCACAGGATTGCCTGAGATGCTAGCAGCTTTACTCCTTAAGGCCTACCCAACTTTGTTTGGGAAATGAGACATGACTGTATTAGTTATATATTGCTTTGTAACAAATCACCACAAACTAAGGCACTGAAAACAACCTGTATTTACTGTCTCACACCTTCCAGGGGTCGTAAGTCTAGTCTTGGTTTAAGTGGGTCTTTTGATTATGGTCACCCAAGGACAATCAAGGTGTCATCCAGGCTTCCTTCTCATCTGGAAGCTCAGCAGGGGAAAAATCCATTCCCAGGCTCACTCAGATGCTGGCAGAATTCATTTCCTCGTAGCAATGGGGGTAGGGTACTAAGCGCTCTTCTGTCTTCTAGAGATCTCCCTCCACTCTCGAAGGCTACCCTTAGCTTTGTGACTCCCAACATGGCCACTCACTTCCTCTATCTAAGCTAAGAACAGAGTCCCTGGAGGGAGTCCGCAAGCCAGATGGAGCTTGATACATTACATAACCCCAGGCAGCTCAATTGGTTAGAGCATCATCCAGATACACTAGGCTTCAGGTTCTATCCCTGGTCAGTGCACATACAAGAAGCAACAAATGAATGCATAAATAAATGGCACCACACACCTCTGTTTCTCTCCCTCTCTGGTTCTCTCTCTCTCTCTCAAATCAATAAATGAAAATAATCAAGGGAATAACATCTGTCACCTTTGTCATATTCTATTTGTAGCAAGACACAGTTTCAACCCAAACTCAAAAGGAGGAAATTATACAAGGACGAGGACATCAGGAGACATCTATCGTGGGAGCCCGCTGCAATCTGTACAGGACAAAGAGGAACACAATAAATATATGATCAAAAGAGAAATGGCACGATATAGATAGGCCATTGGTTTTCTAAGCACCTAAATAATAGAGAGTACAGTATGGACATAAATTACTAAGGCCCCATGGTGGAAAATAAAAGATCTCAGCTTGTCTTTGAAAATGATATAGGCTGAAGCATTCAGAAAATTCTGTAGGAAATGACACCATTCCTGATAATGCAGTAATAGACACATAATGGGATGTTTGCAGCAAAATGGAGACTCACCAGAACTTCCTTACCCTGTTCAAGACAACTTTATGTCACTATCAGATTTCTTCAAATGTTGAAAATGTGCTATGCTACCAGTATTTAAAATCCAGAATAAACCCAGCTTTCCCCAAGAAAAGCCTGATACGAAACCCAATATCAACTACAGAAGGAAAGTAATCATTGTATCCATTCCAGGTCTGCCTTATTTCATCTAAATAATTTGATAAAGTATGTCAACAGTATTCACAATTCCATTTAGTAAATACAAGAGGAGAGAGGGGAAGCAGTGGGAGGACAAAGGGAGGTGGTGTCTATTTCTCCAGCATTCTTACAGAATACTTACTTGCTGCAGAAAATGGGTCCAAATATGGAGACCAATCAACCATTAGCACAGACTATGCAATGCAAGTGACGATGCAAGGCATGTTTACGAATCTGTCCAGTCAACAGAAGTAGTTTCATAACTAAAGGAAGTGGTGGGCATTGCTGGCTTCTCATACTCCAATGTTATTTTTGATTCACTCTAACTTCCTTATTTAAACATTCTATTCTCCCCAATTAGCCAAGAGATTCCTTCTCAGTGAGCACAAACCACATGGAAAGTTACAGTTTTTGAGTTGATTCCATTTCCGAGTTCTCAGGGAGCCAAACAGACTACATGCTTCAGATCCAGAAATCTAACTTAAAAATTTCTATCTGGGTTAAGAAAAAGCATGGAAATTTCCTTCCCCAAAGGTAATTCTAGAAGATCTATGTGGATTTATACATGTCAATTCTATGTTCCCAAACATTGATCGAATGATCCAAAATGCTAGATATATTTATGTATATACTTTATTTCACCAATAATTACATTAAGTGAAAGATAATCATGAATGAAATAGACATATGAGATAAACACAGAGATAGAAATAAAATTTTGTCTATAAAAAACTGGAATTATCTGTAATAACACATGAAACAACACCATTGAACCTCCCAGATATGGGTTCTGGGGAAAGATGCGTTGCTGAGCCCATGAAGGACAAAGCTGTACAGCAAACACGTGGCTTGTTCTGAGTCAGAATTCCAGACTAGTTGGAGCTAGATACAAAGGCTGTTCCAAACAATAGACACATTGACCACTATGTACATCACTGGTAATAATGTAATAAAAAATCCCTGGAGTTATTGCTTATGCTAAAGATTATTTGGCTAACACTGTGATTCATTTTATAATATGTGCTCTCGGTGCAAACTCATATCTTGATATCTTTATTACTAACAATTGTAGAACAATTTTCCTTATTGTAGAAATTTGATTCCTCAGCCTCTTCTTTATCTCTGTCATGTCTTCATCCATCTATTCCATCAGACACCAAATTTCTGATTATTTCCCTTCTTTTCCAGGTCCTCTGGCTCCCCACTTGGTTCAGAGCCTTACTGCCTCACACAGGGCCTTTTACAACTGTCTTCCCAATGGCTTGTTCTGCCTGACTTTTCTCCGTTGTGTTCTATCATAACATTGCTACTAGGATCGATCACTTCCTGGCTTATCAGAGGCCTATGAAAAAGTTCAGACTCCTTGTCTTTACTTCAGGGGCCTCTGAGTTATCCCTCAGGTTCCTGCAAGCCTACTGATCCCATGGTTCACCACGCTGATCCTTCTTACCGCTACTCCATTTTTACCTACACGTTGCTCTGTTCTCCTGGGCACCCTGTCCACATCCCTTCACTCAACAACATGTCTCCCATTAAAATTCCCACAGACAGGCCATCATTCTTTTTCTGAGTGCAAATAGCATTCTGAACCAATCACATTTTTTTTATCAAACAGTAACCGTATCTTACTCTTAAATATATATATAACTACTCTTGAATAAGTCTTATCTCTCTTACCATGTAAAGCATACATGGCTTATTTACACTGTACTCATAAATAGATTTTGAACAAAAAAGTTCTCAAATTACTTGTTTAATGAATGCAATTGAGTAATCTTCAAAAACCAAACAACATATATTACTATAATTTAACCAATAAGTGTAACTAACAGACTTTATAGAGGAAAATATTTGTTCTGAAAGTATTTGATTCTAAAAGTTTATACAGAACTAAAACCAATGATTGACTATGGATTAATAAACTTGAAGCTACATTAACAACCACAACAGAAAGTGACTGCATTAACAGCGAACCTGAAGTAGATAAGGACAGCCCAGGAGGAACTGCACGTGAGCTTTCCTGTAAACACACACACAGACTGCAAACTCCACTCAATCAAAGTTTCACATTTTGTAAGAGAGAGAAAGTTTAAAAGAGAACAGGAGAAAAGGTACAGGGAATAAGAAGCATGAACGGTAGGTACAAAATAGCAGTGGGAGGCTAAGAATAGTACAGGAAATGTAGAAGCCAAAGAACTTATATGTATGATCCATGGACGTGAACTAAGAGGGGGTGGGGGGAATGCAGGTGGGAGGGGTGTGCAGGGTAGAGGAGAATAAAGGGGAGAAATGGTACAACTGTAATAGCATAATCAATAAAATATATTTAAAAGAAAAAAATGTGACTTCACAGGTTTCCAGCCTAATGCTGTATACCTGAAACTAATTCAAAACAATACTGAATGTAAACTCTAATTGGAAAATAAAATCAAAAACATCTAAATAAGAAGATATAAAATCACCATCTGAAAAAAAACGTTTTCAAACTAACAGTTATAGCCTCCAATTATTTAGTAGCTATTATGTGACTAGAGAAAATAGTATTTTTACATGCTTGCTACATCCCTGGGAGGTAGCTGCTCATTCAAACATTCATTCAATAACTGAACTACTTATTGAGCACTGACTTCATACCTTCTAGGTACCAGGAATACTGTGGTGAGCAAGGCTGATAAGCTTTATGCCCTCCATAGCTTACCCTCGAGTGGAAGGGCATCAGTAAACAAGTACACAAATCAGTAAGGGAAATTTAGAGAGTGTCAAATTCTACACGGGCACTAGAAGAGGCTAATGGAAGAAAGAACATCTCAAGAACAACATTAAGATGGGTGATCAAGAAGTTACTTGGAGATGATGGCCTTTGAACTAAGAGCTAAATGACCATAAGGAATCAGGTCCACGAAGACCTGAGGAAAGAGGATTCCAGGTGCAGGGAGTGAGGAACGCATGGCAAAGGAGAAGGAGTTCCAATGAGAAGGACCTTTACCAGCTCAAGGAGGAAGAGAGCCAGTGAAACCTGGGTGTTGCGGGCAAAGGGACACAGAGGAAACAGCCCTGGAGGGAGAGGAGAGGCCCCTCAGTCAGGCAGCTCTTTGTTTTGACCGCACCAGACCTTTAGGTTTTATGTGAACTCCAACGCGAAGCAAAGGTGTAAGTCAGCAAGGGTGCGATGTGACCCGATGTATACTACGAAAGAAACTATGTCGCATCATACTGTTGAAGCAAGTTTATTCTTGGTTATAAAAATAGAATTACAATTAATTCCATCCCTGGCTTGGATTTAGACAGCAGCTTTCTCCCATAGAAACTCATATTATTTGGAAGCCACCATCCATTTATTCTCCCAACATAGGCGCTGTTATTCATTTAACAGCGAGAGAGGGAGACATGGTCAAATGAATTCATTTTCCATTTTCTACACATAATAATGACCATCACCATGGAAAATGCACCCCAGTAGCAAGTCTGAGGCTGCCGTTTCATCAGGGAGAGTGTCTTGTCTTGCTGATTTCATCAAACACTCTTCCTCATCCTTCATTTCAGACGGGAAAACTTTTCTGAGTGCTTCTGCAAGACAAAAATGGTGCTTGCCGAATTACAAGAGACAAGCAGTCCCACTTTAAATGATGACGGATACGAGTGTTATGAGTCACTAAGCTCCAAATTAACTCAATTTAGCCACTTGAACTATTCAATCACATCCTAACAACGCATGGTGGGGAAAGAGTGTCTTACTGCTTTTAGGAAATGGAATTCATAAATAAAAATAAGATGGTATTTGGGGTGCTTTACTGACTGCCCAGTACAGACAAGTCAAATAAACATCACCTTCCAGTTGTTCAGCCCCGAGATCAGAAGCTTAAAAGAAGTCAATCTTGACAGTCAACCCATTAACCTCTGCCTCTCCATTATCGTGTGTTAGACTTTTAGAGAAACTTCTGTGTAGCTGCAGCTTCTTAAACCTCGTAATCTCAGGGAGAACTCGGAGGACTTGACGTGTCTTAGGAGCTGTTAAAGTGGGGTTAGGAGATTTAATGAAAATTTAAAAGATCATAGAAACTTCTTTGCAGGCCAGTGAATGTTTTTTTCCTTTATCTTTCTGTAGGCACTTTGTTGCATAATAACATTTAAGGGGGTGGGGGAAGCTGCCATGATATCACCCAAAACTATGACTTCTTTTAATGTTTTCTGTGGAAACTGTAAGGGCAATAAAGTGTTGGCGGAAGAGCCCCTGGTTGTTGCTTCACAGCAAGAGGTGGCCCTGGCAAGTCCCACTGTGGACTAGAAATTCTGCTAGTAAATTCAAAGGGTAATAGCAGCTTCCTGCTGTAACTGGTCTTGGCTATGTCACCTGCCCTTCTTGGTTTCTTTAACCTTGTCCACATCTCTGCCTATAGTCCCTTAATCAATTCTTTCCAATTAAACTATTTTGATTGTGACAGCTATCTGCTGCTGGGATCCTGACTGATTCTGTACATGACCTTTAGTCAAGGACAGGCCCGAATCCCTTCACCCTTACTGTCCTTGTTATTATTATTTTGTCACACTGATTCTGGGGATCTAAAACTGGTTTTAAGAATTCTGAGACCAACTAGTATTTCATGAGCATCTACTATGTGCCCAAAACTGTGCTAGGAACTGGAAAGATGGAAATGTAGAATATATTGCTCCCACTCTCAAGGGTCTCAGGTAATATGGCTTCTCTACGCTACGGGCCTCCAACGAGCCTTCCCAGAGGTGTTTGTCCTGGGTAAAGCCAGCCAGTCTGCTAAGCAGGGGAGTGCAGATGGCTAGCTCTGCAACAATCAACTGTCCAGACACTGCAAATCACTGGCCTCTGGAGAACTTGGCAGGCATTCCCGTACATGAGAAAGAGTAGTAGCAAGACAAGATGGGATTTTGTTGAAACCAGGTAATAGAAGACAGTGTATGCCACACTAATTTATTTGGGTATAATTTCATAGGAAAAAATAGGTCTTTGAGAGTAAAAGAATCATATCTAAATTTTCGAAGTATTACACTGGAGCAATAAACCAGTGAACTAAAGGACACTGAAAGAAGAGGAGAGATGACCAGGCATAAAATTAAAACAGCCCCAGAAAAAGATGGAAATAGTGGGCACCAAAAGAAAGAAACAAACACGAAAGATGGCAGAAACTGAGAAACAAATGCAGACAGCACATTAATTCCAACAGTAATACAGAGGGACAAAAGAAGTTTGCTAGAATTTTGTGGGTTACAAAATTGTTAACCCAGATATTTTGGTCTAAGCTTAAACAGATTGATTTACCCCATCCTCATCCCTACTACTACTCCATGTAAATGACTGGCATATTTTCTACTTAGAAATAATTAACCAAAATGTTCCTTTGACCTACTATTGCTCTATTTTAAAAAGTTTCTGAAATACATCATTCTGTCAGAGAGAATGTAATGTGTTTTCTCTGTCTTACATCAGACAATAAGGAAAACATTGGAAGGGCTGCAATGAAAAATTGAAGTTATTACAATCGTGGCTCAAGCATGATTCCATCACATTCCACTGTCTCCATAAACTCTGAAGATGCATGAGAAAAAGAAGAAAATGTTCCTTCGGTTCTTAAAGAAACAGAAAGTAACATAATTATACAAATACAATAGGAATCAATATCATATGGGAGAGGTTGTTATGATAGTACCAATTATTGTTAATAGCAAAAGTATTTAAAAGATTGAACAGCAAACAGGTCTCTACCCAAACAGATCACCTACATACAATGAAGTAAGTCTTAAAATTCCTCCTCCACCAGGTATTTCTCCGTATTGAATCATTAGAGAAATACTCTATGTCATAATAGACAATTTTATATTTTCAGAATTCCTGAAGGCTCGACTTCTGGTCCCCAACATTTCCATCTTTGTGGCCCCTCTCCTTCTGAGAGCTCATCTCTTCCCAGGCTTCCCATTACTTTCTCAACATCCTGCAGCTCCAGGCCCTCCATCACTCCTAAACTGAAAACCCTTTTTCTCTTTCTATCTTGCAGATTCCTCAAACTCAGCCTAATTTTAAAGTCTTAAAAAAAAAAGCTAGAGTCGACTCCATCATCATCACCTCTCTCCCAGCTCTGAATCAGTGCACCCCACCATCATCATTGCATTCTAAGGACCACATTCCCTCAAGCCGTTCCACCTGGAAGTCTTTTTTTAATTTTTTTAAGATGCTATTTATTTATTTTTAGAGAGAGGGGGATGCAGGGAGAAAGAGAGAAAGAGAAACATCCATGTGTGGTTGCCTGCCCTGTACCCCCTACTGGGGACCTGGCCTTCAACCCACACATGTGCCCTGACTGGGAATCAAACCAGCGACCCTTTGATTCTCAGTCCAGCATTCAATCCATGGGGCCACCCCAGCCAGGGCTCAACCTGGAAGTCTTGACTTCATCTTTTTCTCACTCCTTTATTTCACTCATTCATATAAATGTTTCCTTTCAAATGTGCATTATTCTTCATCTATACTCCTTTCGCCGGTGAATTAAAAACTATAACATTTTTGTTGTGTATACTATACTCAGCACTCCCCGGCAAAATGTTGAAAAGCCATGCCTTGAATTCCAGGGTTGGCTCTGACCAAAATGTATAGCCTTAAGAAAGTTCAACTTCTTAAACTCCATTATTCTCATTTGTACAATTGAGGATAATGATAGCAATGGCTTCACAGGGCTGTCAGAAGGAAGAGAAGACATGGTGCATATAAAAAAGACACAGCAACTAACAAGAACTCACTGAATTTTAGCTGCTGGTATTGTCACTGCCTCCCCCAGGTCCAGTGCATCGTATATCATAGCCAAGCTAATCTTAACTGTATCATGAAACTGCCTTGCTCAAATTCCATTTATCACCCACCTAAATCATCGGAATTTATTTATTAAATTTTTCACTCCTGGAACTTGTCTCATTTGCATGTGGAGCATGTCTTACTTACAATGGTGTTGAAAACACTGTATGAGGTGCTTCTCTACTCTGTCATTAGTGTTCCTAGTACCCAGGGCCTTAGAAGTTACCCTTTTTTGGTTCTCCTTCTAATTCAAACCAAAAAAGGAAACACCAGGATTAACACATTTTGTTACTGTACTGAGGCCTTAAAAACTGTACTAAATTCATTTACTTGTGACTTTGAAAAAATGGAGTTCAGTATAATTTCTTTTGGAATGTGATGGCGAAGGCCTGGTCCGGCAGATCACAGCTCTGAGTCACTGACCCAGCGGTGGCATTTTCACAGACCAGTGGGGCCCCGCAGGGTCCCAGTCAGTGTGCTCTGATAAGTGAACAAGACAGTAGCCTGAGGCTGGAAGTGTTCCAAACCCTTTTACAAAAGTAGAGGCTTTGGCATTATTTTTTCTCCCCATCAGCTTTAAACGCTATTGTGTTTCAAAGGAAATTCAATCCATCTGTTTCTCCTTATTTAAAATGCTGTTGTTTTGTAAGAGCTATTTGATGTCCCAGAGCCCCAACAAAGCCATTGCTTCCCAGCAGAAGGCTATAGATTTCTCCAAGGACTTATTGAAACTAGAACCTCGGGCATCCTGGACCTCGCAGACCTCTATCACATTGCTGGAGTTTTTCCCAACTGGAGTTTCCTTTTCTGAAGAGCATCTCAACAGAAAATTGTTCCTCCAGCAACTTCATTAGTCAGACACTTCAACATGTAGGACTTGCTTGTATTTCTCTTTCAGGATATTTTAATTATGACCATGTTGTCACAAACAGGAGGCATTCTATCTGAGGAAATAAAAACCCTTGCAATAAGTGCTTAAAATTTTATTTTAATCCTTAATAAAAACATTTTTTCTAAGGAAAAAAAATTGCCTCATGTGGCAAATCTGAAGATAGGCTTTTGAGAAAAATACCTTATTGTGTATAATATAGAAATAAAAAGGTAACAATAATAAAAGGTCTTCCTTTGCCTAAATAGCTATTTGGAAAATTTTTTTAAGAAAAAACATAAACTAGTAGATGCAGAAATTATTTTATAAAAATAAGCTGGAAAATGTAGCTTTTCTTCTTCTTAGGGTAAGCCATAATTATAAACGAAGTCCCTGGGCTCTGGACTAAAGCAATGAGGGAAATTAAATTGCAAGGTAATTAAGAAAGAAGCAATTTAACCAAATTATAATTTTGCCTTCCTGATGTCACCAGGCTTTTGTTACCGCTTTCTCAAATAAGACAGTGAATTAAGAAAAAGAAAATAACTCAAACTAATGTGTGTTTTGAACTCCGTCAATCTGGTAGTAGTAAGCTTTTCTGTGGAAGCTGAACTCAATCAAAACAGGAAAGAGAATTGTCCATACTAATTTATTAACCTGTTGTGCATAGGCTGAGAAGACCAAGATTCCCAAATGCCTCCCAAATGAGGTGCCTGAGAGAACGCCATGTCATTTCTCTTTATAAAACTTTCCCTCTAAATGTATTTACGGTGACGACTATCTTAGGACTATGGAGCTAAGACTGATATGCTAACAACCAACCCTCGGAATGGCCCCTTTCTGGTTAGTTGTGCAATAGGAAAATAAATCCCCTCGCAGGTTACCAGAACTCCATCACTCTCTCTAAGAGGGATCTCACCTTCCACTAGTCTTTCTCACTTCACTTGGTCATTTTCGGTTGAGGGATCTGGCATTCTTCCACGAGATAAAATCCTCCAAACCGTTTTCTTTTTTCCTAAGATATTACAGCCAGTTACATCGTGTTAACACCAGGCACAGTGTGAAATATGTGCTTAACTTGAGGCAGAGAGAGCAGTCTCAGGTGAGACTGCAGAGAGACAGAACAGACCTGCTCGCGTTCCCATCACACGAAGTCACGATACACCCGGATGGGTGGGTCTGTGCTCGCGAGACACTGACATCTTGCACACGTCCTTTTGCCTTTGATAGAGACATAATCTAGTTAAAATGGAAATGTATTAGGAAAGTCAAACAATTAATTGATGCAAGAAAGGTTGTTTCATGTTTTGTGTAAATCAAAGCTAAAAATTCATTTGAGGAACAGCGCCGTGTTGTAGACTAAACACAATTTGGCCTGCGGATAGGGTTTGGTGCGGGTGTTAAAGTTGTTCTGGGCTACACATGGTCGGTAATCCTCAACAGAAATGTTAACTCAATTTGTCAGTATTATCTTTATGTCAACAGTAATGCTTAAATATTTACAATAGGCATAGTACGCTGAGAGTTAGTAACGCAAGATAAATTGGAAAAATGCTAACAAAATGGATGGCACTAATAGAAAGCTCTGGCACTACAGTCTCCGGGTTTATATACAAGAGGCTTGCCTGAAGGTAAGATTTTATTAGGTTCTATCATTGACATGCTGCTCCAAGGTTTCCTTATAAAATAAAAAGATGTGTATAAAAAGTTTTTGAAAGAAAGCAAAGCTATGAGTTTTAAATTTATTCTCTAAAGGCCAACATTTGAGTCTAAAATACATGCTACCTACTCTTTTTTCTGAAAAAAACAACAGTAATATTACACAACTTTCTCTACACATTCTCCAGATACGACTTGTTTTAAAACTTCCCACAACACTAAGTAGTTACCACGTGGAGATGATGGGCAGAGCACTGGGACAGGAGAGAGAAGGCCTCTCTGCCATTTCCCATTCCTGCCCCGTTGCCACCGTGGGTCATGCGGAAGGCACCCAGAGTCCTGGGAGAAAACAGAGGCCGATGAAACCAATAAATACATCTCCTGGACTAAAACATAGCCACCGAACCCAGTCACTGAACAAGTGGACCAGCCTTGCAAAACGGAAAATTCTCCAAATCCCACAAGCAAATGACAAAAATTCTTATAGCAAATTTGTCCATTTGTAGAAGAAAAACAAAAAAATGAAAGTAGTGCGCAGAAGTAGAAGAGGTAAGATGATAAATTTGCAGAGCTCCCATTTTTTTTTTAAGTAAGGAAACAAAAGTTCAGTAAAATTCCCAAATTAGATACTACCTATAAAAGACAAGCATTTGGGGGTAGGATGGAGGCTGGGAGGTGGGGGTGGGCAGGGTGGGGGAAAGTGGTGGTGGGAAAATGGAGACAACTATATTCCAACATGAATAATAAAAAAATTAAAATAAAAAAGATAGCATTTGTTATCCACAAGGTAGAGAAATGAAATGAGTTCACCAAAAGATATTTCCACTTTACAGCTTCTAGTTGTCAGACCCCCTTTGGAACTAATCCATTGATGGAGTCTGTGTTTAAAGAGGAAACAGGCCACTGGCTGTGACAGGAGCAGCCTGACACTCTGCTCCTCCCACTATTCAAGCCATCCTGTAGTTGTTTTGCTCTGACTTTTTAAGGAGAATTTGTGAAAGATGTTCTATTGCTGGGAAATGTGCAAAACTGTTTCCGTGACACCTGCTTCAAGGCCTAACACTTCCCGAAGGACTTTGCCTGTTATTGCAGGAAAAGCAGACCAGCACTCGAACCAAATGAATCTGCACTGTCCGTCCTCTGAGGGACTTCTCACTCGGAACTGGAGGAGAAGCCCAGGAGAGGTCGTCCTCGAAGGTGGCAGTATCAGTCACGACGGTATGACCTCCAGTGTTCCTTCATTTCTTCCTCAATGACTCACATACTTGGGTACAAGTACAAAGCCTCGAGGAATTTACTTAAAAAACAAAAAGCACTGAATAACCTTTGGGATCAATCGTTCAGCCAGGTAAGTTAATGAGATGAGAAGAACAGACACCAACAAAACCAGCGACTCCCTAAAAACCCGGTCTCACTAGGCTGGTGCTATTCGCTTCCCCTTCAGCACAGCACATCTCAATTCCTTGTTAAGAAATAATTTAGGATCACTCTATACTCTGGGCAACAAAGATTACTATTCAAGGTAGGAGTTGTAGGAGATGAAGAAAGGATAACTTAACAGATGTCGAACACAGAGGATGAGCTCTCCGGAAAGCTGGAGTTGTGCATTGTGAACAGCAGTGGTTAACACAGATTCCAGTGATTCGTGAGATTTAAACACTGTTTCTCACAGAAGTTATAAAATGGGGGGGCAGGTATTTCTAAGCAATTAGCATATAATACTACTATACAATCAGAGAGGGCCATGTCCTCTTTTCTTCAGAGATAAATCTGTAACCCTAGCAACCCAGCACTGTTGATTTTTGTTGTGCTTACCCACTATAAAATTCAGTTGCTGCTACTATTACTATCAGTGATAATGGCTGCATAGAAGGAACAAGCTGATCACAGTTTACTCAGGGATATTTATCACACGTGGATTTATCATGAACATTTACAAACAAACGAGTGTTCTGGATACTCCATTGGTAAGCTGAACACCAAAAGTACCCAAGATCATCGCATGTGGTCCTAACCAACCTCTCTAGCCCCACCTCCTACAATTCCTCTTGCCTTTTCTTGTGATATACCTCCTTCTCTTTGTACATACTTTTCCCTCTCTCTCGAATGTTCTTCTCTCTTCTCCACAAGGGAATTCTTCCTCATGACTCAAGAACCTTCTTAAAGGTCACTTCCTTGAGACAACTTTTTGAGGACAAACAACAGATGAAAGACAAAGGAACAAAGGGCTGTTGTGACTGTTCTTTGGAGAATGGACTGGAGATGAGAAAGAGGAAAGCACAGAGACCGGACAGGAGGCTGGTGTTGTAATCCGAGCGAGAGCTGAGAGGACAACAGTGGCCACAGATGGAGAGAGAAAACAGACTTGACAACTATTGAAAATATAGGTACAACATCGGACACCCTGAACAAACATTTGCCAAATGAATGAATTTATCCCTAGGCCATGGAGAAGCAAATAGTTGGGGTTATAAAAATTTTGAGATTTGTGTTTTATAATTGTGACAGTGTGAATGATGATTTTGAGACCGAAATTCTGAAGGTGGCCAAGTTAGTTAAGAAACTAGGATAAATATGCAGGGGAAAGAGGACTGGGGTACAAAAACAAGATAAGGTAGAATAAAGAAAACTGAAAAGGTGGAATTTAAAGCAAGAGCTAGGTGACACTAATGGCTAATTTGGTAGAGAGTATAGAGAACTGTGCCTTGTATGGAGTATGTGATTCTGACTATACTCTCTATGCTTTCTATAGAGACTTTTAGAAGGGACTAAAGACTTTTTAGAAGGTGAAATTATGTTGCCATTAACTGAAATAGAAGGAAAAAATCAAGTTTGGGGGAGTTATTAATTTTCTTTTAAACACGTTAATCTTGAAATGAGAGCTAATGATGCATTTAAAAAGGCAATCACAGTTCTTCTGGGTCAGTATCAGGACCAAACTTAGAGACTGGTTCGGAAAGCCTGCCCACAATGCAGTGTCCAGGTCCTTGAAGCATGTCCCCCTGGGGTTCACAACAAAAGCACACAAGCTAGACGGCATGAGGAAGGCTAGTCTCTTCGGGCACAAATCTATGGTGTGAAAAAAGAGAAAGAGCAGTAGGAGAAACGTAGCAGTAGATGAGATATAGTCCCACGCTTACCCTGGAAAAGCGAGGTGTGTTAGATGAGGGAGTCAGCACTGAGAGAATCCGGGCAGACCTCATCCCCACACTCACGCTTTGTGACTCTGTGCCAGGAACCCCACAGCAGAAAGGAGGCCCCAAAAAAGTTAAGAAAATTATACATTTTAGTCAGGCAGAGGGAAATTCTGAACTTTGGTTTTCCTCAGCTAAATTTCCATGTAGCATAGACGAGGTATCAGAGAACTGAATCTGAGTGGGGAATTTGCAGAGGTTGGGTGGCTTGGAAGGCTCTGAATTAATGACTGCAAAACACACTATGTGGGGAAAAAAGGCCCAAAGAGGTCACTGAACCTTCATAAGATGGGTTGATTTACTCTGTATGGGGTCCCAGGAAGTACACCAGCTGCTGACTTTAGCAGCAAAGGTAAGTAGGACAAGCACCAACTACATGGGCAAGAAACATTGATGCAGAAACCAGAGATGCAAAGGACACCTTGCCCAAGAGCCCCCAGTTTTCCCTTCTGACATATGCAAACCCTCTACTTCCACCAATACAACAGGTACCATCTTAGAAGGGACCTAGAAGAAACAATAGAAGATTAAAACATCTGAGAGTGAGTGTGTGATTCTAGAGAGACCGAACAAGTCAAGTATTTAAATTACAGCTGGTCTACGGTTTAAACAAAATTCAATGTTTAGTCAAGTTACTTTGCTAGGACAGGGTCTCAGGGACATAGGTCCCTGTCATCCAGAAGGTAGAACTGAGCAGGGACACCAGTTTAATTATCAATAAAATTAATAAATTATATTATTATGCACATAAGTTATGAGTGAAATTTATAAGCCTGCCCTATAAATAATAATGGTGATAGTGATTGTGTTGTTAATATTAGCTGGACGGATTTCATAATTGCCCACATTGCTGGGTGTCTTCATGAGTCACAGAATTCTCAACACCAGGCGTGATCTGACCAGAGACAGGAAGCAGGAAAAACACAGCTCATTGGATGGACAGTGAGTAATGATATCGCTGTTACTGGCATAGAGTGTTCACTGATTTGAATGGCTTGAGATAACACTGAAAACTTGGGTGAAAGATCATGAAAAATTCTAAACATCCTACTAAGGAATTATTTCTGTAAATACAGAGAGTCAACTCCCATTTTTTAATGATAAGAATAACACTGGGGAAATCTGTGCTTTAAGGGGATTAACCTGACAGTTGTGTGGGGGATAGTTTGGGACGGGTGCCAGCAAATAAGGGTATCTTAGATGGGGCAGAGTTGAGAGATATGGTCCTAGGACATATCTTAACTATGATCGCTCTGTCATCTCCACTCAAAAACAAAAAAATCTGCAGCCTTTCACTAGGTAAAACTAAGTTAACATGAACGCTGGAACAGTCTTACATGGAAAAGACAAAAAGCATGTAACACAGGCCCCTGGAGAGATGAGCATAAGAGCAAAACTCTCTCAGAGGTGAGCAGACGGATGAGTGGAGAATGGGTGCCGATGGGCCGTGGTCCTCATCCTCCGACCTCACAGCAGGGAAGGCCCCCAAAGTCCCGAACACACAACCTAGAAATGGCACGGTGACAGCAGGCCACGTGGGAGATGGTGAAGACACAGGCAGAAAGAGGGCTCATGAATTCAGGGGCACAAGCAGATGGAGTGACTCTGAAGAAGCCGGAATTTCAGAAGGCCCAAGTTATAACCCAGTTCTGCCATTAACTAGCTACCTGACCGTGAGAAAGCGATTTGATCCCTGGAGACCTCATTCACCCTTCATATCGAAATGAGGCATGGTCAATGTCTACCAGGGTTACTTCTCATGGCTGATGACTCCAAGATTTCAAAGTGTCCTCCTTTTTTCTCTAAAATTCACAAACTCATATGTACCAAAAGTCATGTCTTCCAAAACCCGGAGAAGTAGAAGCCTGTTTTGTAAGCCCATGGGCTGAAGATGGGATTCTCACTCCAAATCAGTGCCACACAGTATGTGGGCTCCACCCCAGTACCCTAACGAAAAATGTTAAGAAGCTGAACTGGAAATTCATTCAGATAAAGTAATTGCTGGGACTTTCGAGTTTATTAAAGAAATATGTTGTAGTTGCTCTCATTTTAATCTACCTTACAGAAAAGGCTAAAATGCTCTTTGCATAAATATTTTGAGGATGACACCTCTGATTATATTAATTTTCTATTTCATTTTCTCTATTAAAATTTTATGCTCAACTATATTTAAGCCAACTTTTCTCATCATCTAATTATTCAGTAAAATACCAAAAATAAAACTTGCCAATTGACTACCTCTCTTCAAATGATTTTTAACTAATCAAAATGTTCCGAGTTTTAACTAAGGAACTTTATTAAAATATACATCATTGCATAAATAAACTAGATATTCTCATTAATATCACAACATAAAAATCATATTTTTAAATGATCTTAGCTCTAAAATTCTATGCCAGCTTCCACATAAAATCTATGTTATTTCGTTTTATTTACCCACATCTCATATTAGTTTGATTTGCAAACCTTACAAAAGAAAGAATTAAAAGGGCATAATTACCCCCAGATTGTGTCTTTCCGATCTCTTTCACAGTTATAGTCTTTTGTCCTGTTTCACATTTTACCTTATGATTCCCCTGGGTATTCGTTTCCTTATAACATGATATTTATCTTTCATTCACAAAAATGCCAGCCATAATACCACATGTCTTTGAACTATCTAGTGATTATTTTCTGCCCACAATATTGCCAGGGCATGTCCGGTCTCTAGATTGCCCTTATTCACACCGTTTCCGTGATTACCAGTGAGTTTGCTGGATTTCTTGACCTCAGCTCTTAGAGGCAGATTAATTTTTTTTCAATTATATGGAACAACAATATTTCTTACTTCATGATCCTACTATTTTCAATGAGGAAAAATAAAATTATACTTATAGGACATACATATAAAGAACTAATATATAAAATACACTTGAGAACATGAATCTTTGAAAAGGATCTAGTTGCTGAATGAAACCCAATGAAATACAGATACATCTACCTCCCTCGAATGAGTGGGAGCTCATATATATGCTTGAGCACAGAGAGTTGCAATCATGGGAAATAAAGAAAAGCAGCCGGCGCTTGAAAGGAGAGCACAGAAGTCATGTTTTGAAAGTGGGTGAAATCCCATCTTGTCTTTAAGCTGTCATTCAAGCCCTTAGACTTGGCCCGTATATTCTCCTCGTTATTCTTGTTCTCAGCCTGTGATACCTGACTCCCTGTTCAGTCATTTCCACCTTTGGTTCACAAGTATTTCCTCTTAACAATACGCCATTCAGAAAAAGGTATGTCTTTGAATTGTCAGCTAGTACTTTGTTCTGACAAAAGCTATCACTCTAGTGTTTCAAGTCTATATGTTAGGAATCTTGAAATCAAACACCACTTGTTGACTATTAAAAATGAGTTTATTGGACAAGTGTTCCTTTGGAAAGTACAGTCACTAACACTGAAAAGCAGAATCCTACATTCCAAAATGTGTAAATATTTAGCATAGGTTAATATGATATCACTCTAAGGAATCAAAAAGGATTATTCTCAGGTATGATTTCAATACATATTTGTTATGACATATTCATTATATATTAGGCCTCTGTTCCTTAGGCAAAGGAGGCAAAAAAAAAAAGCAGATTTAAGTAACTGAAGGAAAAATTAAATTCCATTACTTCCTTGTATTGATCTCGGTTAAATATACAGAACAAAGCATGGTCTCCATTGCCTAGAATCTGAAAGAAATATAACTGAACCAAAAAAAGAAACTAGAAGGGATGGCACTGCCCTTTCTTCAAATAAATATATAGCCTGTTTTGAAGTAACTGCAATAATGATAAATATATACATATATACACCTGTAAAAATAAAAATCTAAAAAAAATTAGAAAAATTAAAATTGTTTAACTATGCTAATAAATCTATCAATGCATTTAATATTTTATTAACATTATATTTAGAATATAGCCTTGAATATAAGTTTAGATATAATAAATTAGATAACAAATAATTTATTAAAATATTTAAAGCACATACCACATATTAAAAATTTATAATTTGTTAGATTTTACTTTATTCAGAAGTTAAAAATGACAATATTCTCAGTGCTATTTAAAGTAACTATGAAACATGTTGTTTTCATTTATTAACTATACTACATATTTTCATTTCTTAATCTTTTTAGATTTAAATTGGTAGCTATCTATAATTAAAATACTATGTACTGGTTCATCAAAAGTGCTAAAGTCATAAACATGTTTATTTTTTTTAATTTTCATGCTTTCAGTTTTTTGCAACAATAAGCTTCATTATTAAAATGAAATTATCATATGAACAATGAAATACCACAGCAACTTTCATGTAACATTGTTTAAAATATTGTTTAGATTTTTCCCATAAATACTTAGACATGCAAATATATATGTTAATAATATATGTATATTTTTCACAAGTTGTAGCAAACTGCACACACTATCCCATAACTCACATTATTACTTGACAGAACTTCTGAGACTGTTTTTGTGATGACAGCTTCCATCTACGCTGCCATGACAGCATTGGTAGAGAATTGCTAACTGCACATCCCTGATATTATCTTCTTGATTCAACCTTTAATTTCCTTCCAGAAAGACACATAGTGTGCACATGAACGCACATGTACCAGTTACCTACAAATAAATGGGAATTCACCCTACATTCAGCAACTGGCCTATGAAAAACACTGCAGCTGATGCAGGTTTCATATTATCTGACATTTGAGATTTCAAGACTCTGCTGACTGAAGGAGCTACTGGGAACCCAAAATGACAAAATTCTATCTCCCATTCTCTCAGAACATTGTGCGACTGTGGACAAGACCACTTCAGTCATCAAGATCCTTTTTCTGAGTCTGGATCATTGCTTTTTATCTTCCTTTGGATAATGTTTCTTTTTTATTTAATCTTTTTTTGTATTTTTTCCCATTTCCATGCAGTCCCCTTATACCCTGTCCCCCCAGTTTCTTAAATAACCAGTGAATGGTTTTCATAATTGTTTTAAAACTTTGTGCACTTATGATGTCACCCGTTCACATTTATATTTCATTGTGTCATTTTACAAACCTAAATCATATCATTGTGGATGTTAATTTATTTGACACTGAAAACAGTTTAATGGCAGAAAAAGAATATATTTTTATTCCTATGTTAGAGATAACAAAACGTAGAGAATCTGAAACTTGCCCATGGCCAGTATAGGAACAAACTTTGGTTCTTTCCACCACAGCTGCCTGTCTTTGGTATATTACACAGAAAGTTTTTGACCCTGAAGCTTTACAGGACACCTCGTTAGTATTTTCATGTCTATGACTTCATTTTATCATCTCTGTGCTCTTGGGAGTCACAGATTATCATTAGTGCTATTTTACGGAAGAGGAAACTGAGGCTCACACCTAAAGTCACACAGCTACAATGAGTCAAAGTAAGGGATTAAATTCAGGCGTTTTGGCTTCAAGTTTCATGCTTTGTGGTTACAATTTGTGGGATTGATGTGTCTGATATTCAAAAATTCTGCAGAAAGGAAAGAAAAAATCAAGTCCCAGAACACAAGTGGTGATTTGAGGGCTGGCCATCTAATCCTGGAGCTGACACGTGCTCACCACCAACCCAGAGCTTCCCCCAGCTCCTCAGACTGAATGACAGAGAGGAAGGCATCCCTCTCCCAGCCTCCCCACCACGGATTACTCTCCAGGAAAAATGGAGAAACAGGAAAAAGGCGGCATCCATTTCCCAAAATTGAACCTAATCGTTACTGGTCAATTTCATCACTGCAGTCAAATTCCACCTCCCCCAGCTGTGCAATCTTACTATATAGCTCTGTCCTCAGGGTGCTTGATTTCTGAGTGCTTCCGCTCCCTCCGCTGTGAAGTGGGGACAAAATAGGACCTACCTCAGAGCAGAGTTAGGACAGTTACATCAGATGACTCATGCAAAAGTATTTAGCACAATTCTTGGCACAAATATAAGCCCTTAATAAATATTAGCTATTATTTTCTCATTCTCATCAGTTCTATTTCCAATACCATCACCCAATTGAAATCAGTGCCTCCTTATACCATGGATTTCATAATCTTCCCTTGGCTGGTCTCTTTTCCAATACTTCTCCATTCAAATGAAACAAAATTAAGCTCCAGAAAATATCCTCATCTTTCAAAAATGTGTGATGGCTCCTTCACTACCTAAAGAAGAACTTCTGAGAGATCTTTCCGTGAGGTTTGCTTCCACCTATACTACTGTCATAGCTCCTGAGCCTGGCACTCGGCAGCCTGCCAACCTGCCCACACAGCTGAGCCTCCCACTGCTTTGCATCAAGTCCATGGACACACTGCACACTCCACATGAGATGACCTCACATGCCCATGGACACACCCCACACTCTGCATGAGAGGACCTCACGTGTCCATGGACACACCCCACACTCTGCATGAGAGGACCTCACGTGTCCGTGGACACACTGCACACTCTGCGTGAGACGACCTCACGTGCCCATGGACACCCTGCACACTCCGCATGAGATGACCTCACGTGCCCATGGACACACTGCACACTCTGCGTGAGACGACCTCACGTGCCCATGGACACACTGCACACTCTGCGTGAGAGGACCTCACGTGTCCATGGACACACTGCACACTCTGCGTGAGAGAGCCTCATGCACACACTCTCCCCGGAGCCCTGTGCACACAGCTTTCCCTCTCTCTGGAATGTTTCTTTTCCTTTGAGTATCCTAAAAGCTCCAGTTATTTCCAGATCTTCCCAAAGCTTTTACTCCATTTTTCATTGTTTTGAAATACAGTACCATGTGTGGCCTGTTCCGACAGAAATACAATATGAGCCATATATGCAATGGTAAATCTACCAGCAGCCACACTACAAACTTTAAAAGAAACAGGTAAAAGTAAATAAAATAATATGTTTTATTTAACTCAATATATCTAAATACTACCATTTCATATGTGATCAATGTAAAAGAATTATGAATGAGTTATTTTACATCTTTTTTGTATTGTTTCTAAAATCCCGTGTATATTTTACACATATAATACAATCTCAATTCAGACACTAAATTTTCACAGCAGACACTTGCTCTGTAGTCAGACTTCAAAGAATTTACTCAAAAAGTAAATTGACATACCCAAGTTGTTTCAAACATTCATAAAAGTCACCTAATAACTGAACTATGTATCAGTTTTTCAACTTAGATTTAAAATAATTAAAATAAAACAAAATTTAAAATGTGGTTCCTCGGTTGGACTTGCCACATTTCACATGCTCAGTTGCCATATGTGACTAGTGACTACTGTATTGGACTTCAAAGACATATTTTTTATTAAAACATTAACTGAGTACAGTATCCTGTATCATATTCTGTATCACTATCTTATATATGGTTCATTATGATAATGAAAATTATCTCATTGGTCACCAAAGAATTTTTTGATCCCTATAATATATTGTTAACATTAGGGATAGCTAATTGAGAGAAAGAGAGAGACTTTGTTTTCTCCCGTAACATTTCTTGACCTCTTGGTATATCTCCATTGGTCTGGATAATCAAAAATTAAACTGGAAATAATCCCATATTCCATTTGACCTTGCCAGAGATATCAATTGGGCAAAACCTGACTTGAGCAGATGGGTTTACTAGTAATGGTTTCTGACCACCACCAGGTCTTGCCTCATACAAGCTCTAGTCTCTAGAGCAGGGGTGTCAAACTCGTTTTCACCAGGGACCACATCAGCTTCATGGCTGCCTTCTAAGGGATGAATGTAATTTCAACTCCTTAACAGTTAAGGAGTAGTTACATTTATACAATCCTAAAATTACATTTGGCCCTTTGAGGGCAACTTCGAGGCTGATGTGGCCCCCGGTGAAAATGAGTTTGACACCCCTGCTCTAGACCAACAAGGATGTGAGTTCCCCAGACATAAAAACTGCATGGAAACTAACTCTATCCCAAGTCCCACCAAACTGAGTTTAGAAACAGTTGACATTAGACATAACATTATAAAGGATAGGAAACTCTAGTTTTTAAAATTAGTGAGGACCAATATTGACAGACGCAACACCTGAATTGATGTTTAAGACCCCCCCAAAATCTTGTTGCAGACTTTATTATGCTAAGTGGCTGAAGGAAATGGATGTGTCTACGACATTTTCCCAGTCTGGGCGTAGCATTATAGCTTCCAGGAGGTTTTCAAGCATGCACGTGCAGTCTGAAGAAAATCCGAGATCAGGCTCAATGTCAGAACACACTAAGAGCAAAAGAAAAGAAAATGCCTTTCAGGGATTTAGATCCATAAAACCCTCACAAATCCATGAGTTGTATTATGGACAACAAGCACTTACAGAACACCTGCTGTGTACAAAACACACCGCTTGTCCCTGTGATTAACTTAAATCCCCTCTGCTTAAGTACGGGAGACCACCCTCCTGTGTTCTCTAGAAGCACAAGTGCACCCCTCCGTCGGACCACAGCATCCCTGCTCACCGCACCGCACGGCCCTTGTCAACCTGGCCCTCAGCACGCAGCAGCGCTGGGAGAGCCTGGGGAGCCATCCGTGGGATTACGCATGATACCTGGGCTCCTTTGGCATTTGCCCACAAATACTTTGGTCTAAAACACTTGGAGAGTTTATTTCAATCTCATGGAACAATTTTTTCAAAGTCTTTATCTCTAATTTGTCACATTTACTCCACCATTGACTGTCCATCTTTCCAAAACATTCTTCCAGCCCCACATATCTGTCCCACTATTTTTCTGAGCACAAAATTTATATACTTCATGTCTCTAAGTAAGAAAATAAATACGTTGTGTCTCTAAGTGTACACATGAGATAGATAATTGATAGGTAGGTCAGTAGGTAGATAGATAGATAATAGACACATAGATAGCTGGCTATGAATTTCAAACATATCTAAAATGCATTATAAACCTCTTGAAGTCAGAAATCACATCTGCTTTTTCCCTACTATCTAATCCACAGCTTGATGTGGATTTATATCAAACGTTTGCAGGCATAGAATCAAAATGGAATCCTGTTTTCAGAAGGGCAAGCAGGAGGTGATTTTGTTAAAGAAGATTTTATTTTCAGAATAGAAATAAAGGGATAAAATGATCCCCGTAGACCCAGCTCTCGACCTCCCCAGCTGGCTGCCGTGGCCCCTCACCTGGTCTCTCTTGGGAAACAGGAAAAAGGAAAATGAGAGATCAGGACAGAGCCTGAAGACAGCCCTAGGCTAGGATTTGCTCGTAAGTAAACAGCTTCTAACCTGAACTTGCTAGCATTCTCTCTCTCTCTAAGAGAACAAAAAAGACAGGAGGTGTACAATGGGGCTCCTCATTTTTAGTAGGCCTTCAAGTCGGATCACTTTACACCCGTACATTTTAGCACTGGAGCACACTTTCTGAAAAGACACCCTCTCAGTCCTGATAATCAGAGTTGAAAACAAGTCGCTGGATGCTAAGCCCACCAGTCAGTCACAGAGAACTTCCACGGTGGCTAAGCACATCCAGTCATGTTTGGGTTTGTCAAATTTGGGTTCTATTTTGAGTATGTATGGGTGGTTGGCACTTTGTTTCCTGGTAGCAGCACTTTTACTTAGGGCTAAAGAAATTTTACCCCCATCTTTATAATGTTTCTTGGAAAAGTCCAAAATATAAACTTTATTTTATCTATGAAATGTAAGATAAAGGAGAAAAAGAATTTCCTTCAAATCAAATTGTACTCTTGTATTTAAAGCTATGAAATAATACTAAAATGATATTAATAGTAACACTTACATGGTGCTTATTCTTAGAATAGGCATTGTGTTCTAAGAGCTTCAGGTTTGGTAACTCATTCAGTCACAGTTTATCAACCACAACAAAATTTTTCCAATAGCCACATTCAAGTCCTGAGGAGTCGAAAAAAAATTGAACATTAAAACTGTTTCTCCTGCAGGCTTGCATTTGCCTTTTCCAGGAAGGGGAATGTCAGGAGGACGGTAGAACGTGTAAAATGACACAGCACTCCCCTGTCCCAACAGTCACAGTCCTTCTTCACTCCCCATCTGTAGAAATAATGGGAATCACTGGGCCCATAGGACTCTGAACCCTTCGGGAGGACGGCCTTGGCACACCACCCTTCTCAGCAGCCTGCAGATGCCAAGCAGAGGAAGTATGTTCACTCCCAGTGTCAGCTACTCCCTGGCAGATCGCAGAGCTGTCACTGGCTGTGGCTGCGGGCTTATCTAGGGACGTGTCACATGTTGGGCTGTTATGTGATCCACCCTGGCTGCCTTGTGCTCCTAAAAGGCTCTTCCCATTCAATGCCTTTTACACATTTCTAACCATTGTGAATGAGGTGTCACGGGACTTTCTGGTGCGGTCACCAGGAAGGGCTTTTGTGGGTACAGAAAGGAGCTCTCCCTCCACCTGAATTCTGCTCAACCGTGAAAGCAGAGCTTTCTCCCTCAACAGCACACTCTCCGGCTCCCCATCCCCACCCACCCACCCCAACAATGCCAAAACTGCCCCCCACTGCCACCCCTAGCCCCCATCTCTCTTCACTGAAACTCCTTCCCTCAGTAAAGGATTGCATAATTGCCCAACCCAGTAGGCACCTCTCAGGCCCTCTTCCTGGACTTGCCTGGGGTGTGTGATGTAGTTGACCATCGTGCCTTGGAGCTCTGGCTTCTCTGGGCTGCCTGGGACCATGCTGCTCTCCTCCCTGCACTGTGACTGCAGCTTCTCAGCTCCCTTCTCTGCGTCTTTTCCTCCAGTGACCCCTTCACAGTTGGCAGTACCCAACCTGGGTACTAGGCTTAGCGAGTTCAACCATTCATACCGAAGTACCACAGATGTGTGGCTGATACACCACAGAAATCTATTTCACAGGTCTCTGGGAACTACAAGTCCAAAAAGGCCAGGGTGGCAGCATGGTTGGCTTCCGGTGAGGACCATCTTTGTTGCAGACTGTCGGCTGTCTTCACATTGTGTCCTCGCATGGCAGAAAAAGGATAAGGGAGCCCCAAGGGGTCTCTTCCCTAAGGGCTCCACCCTCAAGACCTAATCACCTCTCAGAGCCTCACCTCCTAACACCATTACATTGGGGATTAAGATTTCTTCATAGGTATTTGATGGGGGACATGCTCAGTCCATAATACCAGGCCTATGTCTGAGCCCCTCTTCTCTCTGTCCTGCTAACCCTCCCTAAAGAATGTTGTGTGTGCTTGCAGCCTCACCAGCACAGATAACCTTAACCCTCGTTCTCGACTCCCACCTGCCACCTGAGCTCCAGGTACACTGCAGCTAGACATCCCACCCAGATGTCCACATGGGTCTCGCTCTCAGACACATTCTTTTCCCACCTCCCCTGCCCAGCGAACTGTCTTCTCCTGGGTCCCTCACAGCAGTGAGTGGGGTAGGGAGCCTCTCACCTGCTGTGCCAGTTTCAAGCATGGCTATAAGTTCTTTGACATATCTGAGATCTCTGAGGGTGAGTCATTTTTAAAAACTGGTAGCTTCTGCCTGGTTCCTGGGAACACTTGCTCTAGGAGCCCTGAGCTGGGATGCAAACAGCTCAACGACACTGAGACCACCGTGCTTGAGAGGCCACACACAGGTGCTCAGGCCACCCATGTGAGTGAAGAGACCACTGTGGAAATGAGTCCTGCAGCTCAGCAATTCCAGCCCCCTACCACTCTAATTCCCCCTTGCCTTTGTGTCCTCTCATCAAAGGTCCCACATGACGTGAAACAAGCAGGGGGTGGGACTGGAATTGCTGTGTTCTTTCTGAATCTCAAATCCACAAAAACCATGATCACTTAAAAAAAAAAGAATGATTGTTTTATGTCACTTGATTTTGGGGTGTTCTGTTATGCAACAATTAATAACTATTATTTGCCCAAGCTTCAAGCATGAAAGCCATTCCCTTTCTCTTTCCCATGTTTTATTAACAAATAATTTCCCCAAGGATCTGCTCTGTGCCCAGCACTGTACCACGCACTGGTGATACCACTCATTATGGCCTATTGGAGAGACAGCGCAAAGAAAACAAATCACAGTACAATATGACATTTCCCAACCTTGTTCCAGAGAAATCTGCTGACAGACTTTTCCCAAAAGAAATGATTCATGGCCAATTAATTCCGGAAGAATTGAGTAAAAACAAGTTTCTTTCTTGAATTACTTCTCAGAACAATTAACAACCAAATGTGTAAAATAAATACGTAAGAGGATTCTAGAATAAAATTTCCTAAAATTACTGGAAAATGAAACAGAGTTTGGATTTTTATTTATTTGTTTGTTTGCCCTGTTTTGAGGAGAAATTCAAGCAAATAGAACTCGGCAAAACACAATGGAAATAATGCATTCAATTAGTAGATGTAAACAGACAGAGTACTGGAAGCCCAGAGGAGCATCGGGACTTTCTTCAGTAATCAGGGGACGCCCCCAGCAGGAAGCAGTATTCCGAGAGAAACAGCAGAGAGGAAGCTGCCTGGTGGAGGGGACGTAGGGAGGCAGAAAACTGACCTGTACGGAGATACTTGAGTGGGAGCAGGGCTACCCATTTAGGGAAGCTCTAAGGAAATGTGACAGAACGCTCATATTTTTGTTTCTGTCTGAGAGACAGATGCCAGAATTTCAAGTTCAGGTCAGAAGCTGTTTACTCGCTAGCAAATCCTGGCCTAGGGCTGTGTCCAGGCTCCATCCTGATCTCTCCTTCTCTATTTCCTGTGTTTCCCAAGGGGGATCAGGTGAAGAGCCACAGCAGCCAGCTGGAATTTTCTTATTCCTCTATTTCTGTATTTACAGTAAGTGTTTTCTTACTTTTAAAATCTACTTTTCTTGTCTGCAGTTTGAAAGCAAGATATTGATTTGACCCAATGAACCCACAACTTTTCTAAAACTGCATATGAGATGCTGTGGTTCAGATTTATCAAGGTGATTACTTCATAAGGTATGTAAATGTCTAATCACTATGTTGTGCCCCTGAAACTGACATAATATTATGTCCACTGTGATTAAAAATTTTTAGAAAACAATGTTAGATGCTGTGGTTTAGATAATTCAGATCATGTCCAAGGTGTGTTACTTTATTTAATAACCTTGCATAGTTCAGATGATAATAGTGATTCTAAAACTGACATTATGTAAAATATGTGCCCTGATTACACACGACAACTTGCTACTGAAGTGTTGGTATTTTATGTAATAAATGCCAAACAGGTTTTACATGACAGAAATTTAGAAGGTCTTTTAAGATAATGGAAATGTAACAAACAGAGGTGACAATGGGTGATAAACTCGTATTTGCTGTGTGCTGTGTGTACTTTTTTACCCAAATTTTTGAGGGAAAAATAAGGATGTGCTTTATGCAAGGGTAGTACTAATTCTTTATCTATATGAATGTTTTAATTCTTTCATTTATGCTTATGCATTAAAAGTGTAACTCTAGAAAGCAATAATGATATCCATATGCAAAATACCCTGGAAAAGGATAATTGGTTTGCTTCTAAATATAAATAAATAAAACATCAAATTAAATCATTAAAATGAAAGATTTTCTTCCTGAAAGTTTGGGCCAAAAATATTGGTGCACATTATACATGGCAAAAATATGGCAGATACTTTAAGAGTTATCATTTTTTATCATAGAAATTGTCTGCCAAACATATAAGGCAGACTCAAAAGTAATGTTAATACAAGAAGGATATTCCCTCTCCCTCTCCTGCTCTCTCACCCTCTCCCTCTCTTTCCTCCTTCCAAGAGCTGGAGTAGCCATAAGAGAATTCTAGAAATTCCATACTAATGAAACATGGACAAAAACTAAGAATAATCTACTTAAATGTCTTTAATTTGGGGAGGCTTAAAACCAAATGATTATTATTCTGGAACTGATGGGCTATTAACTGTCAAGTTAAAGCATAGAGGATGAGAATTTCACAGGACCACCCACTCTTAGAAGCAAGAATGATACAGGCAACCATGTAAGGTGTGACAGGTCATATCTTGTGCAAGACTGCTACATAGAGATCCGAGGACATCAGTTCAGCTACCCACATAAAGCTGTCTCTAATCTGACATACTGAAGAATCAAAAGGGAATGACATCAGCAAGATGACAAAGTAGGAGAACCCAGCCTCCATCCCCTACAATGATCCACAGAAATAGCTCTGGGAGATGCAGAAGACCATTTAAGAAACTTCAGCAACAGAGTAGAACAAAACACTGCAGAATAACCTCACAAAAAGGTTGCACACACTTGAGGTGAGATCCTGCAGCCACAACAGGGCACAACAAAGCCAGGGCCCCTGCAGCCAGTGCGTCCACAAGTGGCCCTGGCCTAGCTGCTGGCCCTCCCCCCACCACTAGTGTGCATCTGCAACCAGTCCCTCCCACTACACAGGCACCTGCAACTGGTACCCGCAGCCAACTACATGCATACCACCAGATCTGACCACCACTGCTGCCTGCCCTGATCCCTAGCACTGGACCTGGAGGTCCTGCTGAGGACCCAACAGCCCTTTAAGACACTGTGGACCACCACCCCCACCAACACACACACAGCACTTGCCAAGCAACATGCAGTTTTGCTATAGACCTCAACAGCTTGAGCCAATGAAACACATACACCAGAGCCACCACCCACACCTGCACTTGATGCCCTGCACCATTAGACCTGGAATCACAGAATTCACATCCCCACCTCCCACAGGTGAAGGTCTTTCCTTACTGAAGTCAGTCCATAGAGTCTGGAAGAGGTAACTGTTTTGTCAAATGCACAGACACCTATGCAAAACTACAGGTAGCATAAAGAATCCCAGAAATATGATATCATCAAAGCAATGCAATAAATTTCTAGTAACTGAGACCAAAGAAATGAAGATGTATGGATTTCCCAAGAAAGAATTTAAATAATTGTTATAAAGATGTTCAGAGAGCTACAAAGGAACACAGTTAGACAGTTTAACAAAATCAGAAAAACAATATGAGAACTTCAACAAAGAGATAGAAAACAAATAAGAACCAAACAGAAATTTTGGAGCTGAAAGATACAATGACCAAATTGAAGAATTCAGTCAAGATCTTCAAAAGTAGCCTGAATCATCAAAAAATCAGTGAGCCTGAAAACAGATTATTTGAAATTACCCAGCCAGAGAAATAAAAAGAAAAAAGAATGAAAAGGAATAAAGAAAGCCTACAGGACTTATGGAACACCATTAAGATAAGTAAACTATACATATTAATGGCATCTCAGGAGAAGAAGAGAGAGAGAAAGGGGTAGAAATATTATTAAAGAAATAGGAGCTATAATGTCCTAAACCTAGGCAGAGATTTAGACATCCAAGTTCATGAAGCTCACATGTCCATCTAAAACAATCTTCTCCATGATGCATTATTTTAAAAACTGTCAAATCAAAGACAAAGAAAAAACTGTAAAAGCATCAGAAGATTCAGACTGCAGCACAGAAAGCTGATGGGCTAAAAAAATAATAAAGAAATTAAAGCATCAATAGAAAAAATATTTCTCATACAAGGTAACTCTCATAGGCCATCAGCAGATTTCTGGACAAACCTGCAGGCCAGGAGACAGTAGGAGGATGCATTCAAAGAGCTGAAAGAAAAAACTGCCAACCAAGACTACTTTAGTCCTTCAGAAATGAAGGCAACATTAAGACTTTCCCAAACAAACAAAAGTTTATCATCATTAGATCTGCCTTACAAGAAATTCAGAAAGGAGTTCCTCAAGTTGAAGTAAAAGGATGTTAATTAGTAACATGAAAATATACGAACACTAATAAAGGTAAGTTATAGTCAGATTTAGAATACTATAATACTGTAAGATGGTGGTGTACTAACCACCTAACACCAGTGTAAAGTTTAAAGAACAAAAGTATTAAAAATAGCTATAGTTCAATAATTTGTTGATGGATTCACAACAGAAAAAGATGTATAATAAATTGTGATGTGAAAACCTATTCCTGATCATGTTTACTAGACCAATTGTTTTTAACATTTTGGCCCTGACCTCTGATAAAAAATATATTTTACATTGTAATTCAGTACATTGTACATGTCACACACACATAGATTCACACATACTGCAGCAAAGGTTTTATGAAATAATCCTCACCCTATGTGGAGTGTACTCTGAGATTTTCTTTTCTTAATTGTTGTTCAATTATAGTTGTTCCCATTTCCCCCTCTATTTTCTTCTGCCCTACTCACCCCCACCTTCCACTTTCAATCCTAGTCTAGTGTAGTATATTGTAATAATACTTTAATGCTACTCTACAACCCACTAAGTCAAGTTCATAATCCAGTAATGGGGGTCACAAATCACAGTTTCAAGAATACAGCCTTAGTGAAACAAGCAAACACCAGAAGATAGGTAGAGGAATACTCATAGCAGACTCAAATGCAAGGCTTGAAACTATAAAACTCCTAGAACTCTTTGACATTGGTCTTAGCAATATTTTTATGGATATGTCTCCTAGAGCAAAGATAAAGCAAAAATAAACAAATGTTACTACCTCAACTTTTTAGTAACATAAACCATCAACAAAACAAAAAGGCAACCTACTTATGGGAGAAGATATTTGCAAATAATATATCTAATAAGGGATTAATACCTAAAATACATAAAGAACTTATAAAGTACAATGTCAAAAAAACAAGCAGTCCAATTTAAAAATGGGCAGAGGACCGGAATATTCATTTTTTCAAAGAGAACATACAAATGGCCACCAGACATGTGAAAAACGCTCACCATCACTAATCATCAGGAAAATACAAAGTAAAACCACAATGAGATATCACCTCACACCTGTCAGAAGAACTGTCATCAATAAATCAACAAACAAGTGTCAGTGAGGATGTGCAGAAAAGGGAACCCTAGTGCACTGTTGGTGGGATTATAAATTGGTGCAACCACTATAGAAAACAGAAAGGAGATTACTCAAAAAATTAAAAATAGAACTACCATACAACCTAGCAACCCCACTTCTGGGTGTTGACCCAAAGAACTCTAAAGCACTGTTTTGAAAAGAAATATGAATCCCTAAGTTCATTGCAGCATTGTTTACAATAGCCAAGATATGGAAGCAAATTAAATCTCCATCGATAAACAGTTGGTAAAAGAAGATGTGGTGCATGTACACAATGTACTGGCCTATGCGCGCTGACAAAACTGTTCAGCGTGGGAGAATTGTCAACCTTGACAGGCACAGTATTTGTAATATAGACACATGGAAACAAGCTGCTATTGCTACTCACACTGAAAGAAGCTAATGCGGAGCTTTGGCGAGTATCCGTGGGGAAGATACACTGAAATGGGCAGGTCAGCGACGGTCAGCCGACTTCATCGCCTGGGCACCACCTACCACACAAGCACCCAGAATAAATTCACCAGAATAGCTGTCATCAAAAATAAGATGGGCGTCCTCCAGTGAGGACGTGGAGAAAAGGGGACCCTGGTGCACTTGGGTGGGATTGCAAATTGGTGCAGCCACTATGGTACGTAGGTACGACAGAATATTGCTCAGCCATTCAAAGAAAGAAATCTTTTAATTGGGAAGAGCTTTAGCCAACTTAGAAAAAAATGGGCACCACATGGGGGAACCTACCAGAATGATTTGTGTCATTATCTCATGGTGACCTTTGTCCCATGATTGCTTCTCTAGAAAGTATGGGCTTTCTAGATCATCAGACACCATTTTCTTAGTAATAAGACTCTGATTTGATAGAATTCTCTAACTGCACTAAAATCCTTTTAACATTTAGTTTTTCATCACCAAAATTGTTATATGTTTTAAGGAGAACTTCTTTATCTTAAAATATAAACAAATTCAATCTAATTCCACAAGTCATATAATTCAACAAAGTAACCATAAGTAGCTCATAATATTTCCCTTGCTTGTCCACATATGTGCACTCTGTGTGAGTGAAATATCCATATAAACCGTCAATACTCAAACATCTGGTATCATTGGATATGAAGTCTTCAGACTTTCAGTAAATACATGATTAGGGTGTACATACATATATGTGTGTGAATATATTAGTGTGTGTATATGTGTGCTTTTCTCTAGAGTAAGAAAAATTATGAAACAACATAACTTCTGTTTTAATTTCTGTTTATAGTAACTGAATTTCTTGGTTTTTCTACAGAGCATTATTAATTTTTTGATATAAAAATACAAGTTTTTTGAAACTTAAAAAAACTAAGACCTGAGCTGTGCCTGTGACAAAGCTAAACATTGCACACAGATTAAAATCATTAAATCATGTATTAGAAAGCAAGGGAATATTTTTGACATCTTTAACCTGACATGTCTAGAAAAGGAGAGAGCTAAGGGATAACTTGCCTAAAATCTGCTTCCTGCAGGTGACCTCCCACTGAAAAGGCTGACCCCTCACGAAGCCCTGGGGAAACCCTTTGCGTGACTGCTTACAATCACCAAAACCGGTCCATAATGAGATACGGACTCCAGATCCCCTACAGATCAGGAGAAGACTGATGCTCTGTCAGCAGCAAGGAGGCTAACTCTGCAGAAAGTCTGCCCTGTGTGCCTGTGGCAGCACTACTAGGGCTCCAGAGCCCAGGTCACCTGGGAGAAAGGGGCCGCCACCCACCACCAGCACCATGTGAGCCAGCCTGTCAGAGCTGGGGACAGCTCTGCAATGTCTCACTGCCATTGTACTCCAGCTCCTACCCATACCCGGAGGGGCAGGAGGTGGGGGGGGGGGGGTGTTGGGGGGTTGGGGTTCCATAATCACTCCACCCATCGGCCTGTAGGATCAGGCCCCACACTGTCAGGATGTTTGCAAGTGCATTTGAGGAAACAAATGCAATATAATTAATTCATGTGATTTATGTTCACCGTGCACAGCACCCTGGGGGCAAAAACTGGAACATGAAGGCATCCTTACAAAAAACATTTCTCTAGCTTTATAGCACCTGTGCCACAAAAATTCTAATCTTCCAGTCCCTCCCAAATAGATCTGGGAATCCAAAGACTTTGTCCAGGAGGCTTTCTGCTAATCCTGAGGTACACTCTTTACATCGATTTTTCCTGCTGCTGCTCTATTTCCAGGTGGCTGCTCACCACAATCGCAGGACAGCAGGCTGCCACCACAGCCCCCCAAAGTGCTGTTGCCCCTGGTGTGGGTCCTTTTCTCTGCTGAGGTCAGCATAGTGAGGTTCATACTAGCTCCCTCAGTACCAAGGATACAGCAAGTACACATAGGACAGAGAAAAGGAAGAAGGTCCCAAAAGTCCAACATCCAAATCATGTGTGGTTAGATGATTCCAACCTGCAATGGGTTCATTGGAGATAAATATGGACCAAAAAAATTGCATGAAATTTTAGGCAATTACTATCCAAGATAAAAACAGATAAGACAAACCCTAGTCCTCATGGGATCATCTAGTGGGAAGCTAAATTTATGCTGCAAATACAAGAACAGCTACAGGCTAAGCCTCACAGAGAGGTGCACAGGAAGAAGGAATTTTCCGATCATGAAAATCATGGAAGTTGAGTGGAGAAGACAGTCTCCGGAGATAGATGGAAGAGGACTTTCCTAAGAGAACAACCACCTCTGGTCTACTTCACCTGAATCCTAGAGCATGTATTGATCAATGGCAGGAATATAACCCAGAGAAGTCTATTGGGCCGGATCCTGGAAGGCGCTGGATGTGAGGCTTTCATAGGTCCCCATCACCCTCACCTCGGGTCCGAAGTGCTCCCCTTGGCTTACAACCGATCAGCTGCACTTCCATTCCAGCCCCTTCTCACCTCTCCTCACCCTCTACCCTCTACAGTCTAGCCTGCTGGTTTGGTCTCCTGAATGTGTCCTGTTCTCCCTGACTGATGGACCTACACACATACTATCTACTCTTCCTAGAATGCTTTCCACCCTTTCCTTCTCCTGGCCTCCCACTTCTGTCCTAGCTCACACACATTTCTCAGGTCCAGCTTGAACTGGACTTTTCACAGGGAGCTTTGTCTAATCACTAGGTCCCAGTAAGGTGCACCTTTCACACCTGTGCATCCCTTATCACACTGTTCTTGGGGTGCCTGCTTGTTTTCCATGAGTCAGTAAGCTCCCTGAGAGCAATGACAGTGCCTCACTCACTCACCATGTATCCCCAGTGCCTCACACAGTATCTGACATATAGTAAGTGCTCAATAAATAATTCTTGACTGAATAAGTATATGGATAAATAAATAACAAAGTAAATATTTGACTAATCAAATTACTTTAGAAATGTGCAGAAACTGGAGTAAATGAGAGGAGCAGATATTTAGTGCTCACTCAGTAGCGTCTTTGAAAACAAGAAACATTTTATTGATGATGTATGTTTCATAACTAGATGGTTATTTAACAAATACTTTTTGCTATGGGGAAAATTCCATGCACATGTCAGGTTATTTAACTTCTCTGCATCCTATCTCAGAATTTTAATAGGCTTTCTATCTCTGACTATATGGTATGACTGCAAAAGATAAAATTCTGCCTATGGCTTCATATTTCAGAAATCTTCAATGGTGTCATGGTTAAAACTCCTCTTCAACTCCCCATGAGAATCAGAATTCTACCATCTCCCAGGGTTGACATAATTATAATGTAATGTGGGCTTTAAATTTATGAATGTTTACATTGGCAAAAGTGTGGGAGAAATATACCTATGATATAAAGTAGGGAGTGTACTGGTAAAGTAAAATGTAGGCTTTTAGAGAGAAATAGAGTTCAAGGCCATGAAGAACTTGAAGAGTAAAAAACTGAAATTCTACATGGCATACAGAGATACCCGGAAGTGTCATGATGCATTGAAAAGTGGAGAACAGAACAAGATGGAAAAAGCAAAGAAATAAGACCATCAAGAGTGACTTCTGTAAGGGGAAAACAATGAATTGTTTCAAACTATCAGAGAAAAGCTCACAGTTAAGAAAGACAAAGAACTTAGCTGCTTTGGAAGGAATGCAGGACTTACATAAGGTTGAAATGCCTACAGAGAAAGCTATATCAACGCGGAATTGAATGTTAAAACTGGGACCAAGAAAGATAACCTGACCCGAGAATTCAGTCTACCATTGGCTAGCCAACCACAGCAACAAACAAGAGCCACAGACGCCCATAGAAGAGTCTGTACATAAAGCGGTAGAGCAGAACGAGGCCATGTGTTTGAGCCTTTTTTATGCAGGTTATATGGCCTTTCCACCCCAAGAGCTCCACGAACAGCAGCAATGTCTTATTAGACACAGGGGACCACATAATTTATCACCCAAACTGGGAAACTTTTAAGGAAATAAGGGGGTCCTACTAATAATGAAACAGGTACTTACTTAAGTTTGAAACTGTCTCAAACTGAGATGTAAGGTCAACCTAATCATAGATCAAACCCCTATATTAGGCCACAGAAACATTTTAAGGAAAGAACAGCAGAGGTGAAATTTTCAAAGGAAAAACACAACTTCTGTGAAGAGGTGGCCAAACGTTGCCAGACCAGGAGCTGACTGAGATGAATGTGGTTGTGCGTGTAATGAAACGCCCTATATTGTTGGTCATGCACAATATTTGCACAACCTGTAAATAGTTTGCATCTGAAATATTTCTCAATGTACATATGCCCTTTCATTATTTTTTCTCAGTTGATGATGTCTATGAAATTTGAAGGCCCTAAATGTCAGGAATTTCATTCAGTTTCCTGTATCCAGGCTTAGACTGTGTTGCTACTGCATAATGCACACAGGGGAATGTGAAGGTTGCTTTCACCTCTGAAGAAATCTCATGTTTCTTACAAACTGACATTATCATTTCCTTAAGTGTGGACCACTGTGTGGTGGTGCAGCACAGGTGTGTTTGGGGTATGTACAGATCAGAGTCCCAACAGGATACAGATGATGCACTCAAAGTCGGTGAATGAGCTGAGTGTAACTAAGGACCACTAGGAAAGGTGTGGGCAGAGATAAAGTTCTGAGACCACTACTACCCCCGGGCTTGAAAGGACAAGGGGAAAGAGATGTGTCGGGGAGCTGGCAAGGCTGCAGTGGGAGGAGAGCCCTACCAGACCAGAGCTGTGGCCTGTGGCTGAGGGGCAGGGCCCCTGCCAGCCCAGAACCCCAAGGGGAAGAAGCTGTGAAACAAATACACCGAATTCTCTTTCCTCCTGCCACACAATCTCTGGTTGGTACTAATGTTTGGCCTAACCCCTAGGTCAAGAGTGCCTAGCTGATAATAATCCATAGAGATCAACCCCCTGGGTAACAGAAAAGAATGAAGAAGACTAAATAACAGCCTAGAAAGATGAATGGAGAACAACAGCAGAAGTTAATCAAACACTATAAATGCCCATATTTCTAAATTCAAAATAAATCACATATACACTTTGAGTTCATAAATAAAAACTAAGAACAATTTCATCCACACAGGAATACCAGAGATAGAACAGTTGTTTTTAACAATAGCTACAGGTAACAGATGAAGAAATAATAAACAGAAATTACTTGCTTAAATTATCCAAAAAAGACTTAATGCATGTTACTGTACCTATGGACCTATCAGCAAGTTATTTAGTTTCCAAGCTAAGTTTCTACCTCTAAACCCAGAGATGTTTCCATTTGTCCTTAACAAGGTAAGTTCATATGGTCCCCCTTGTGTGACAGAAGAAGACTAAAAACCAGTAATTCAAGCACAAGCCAACAGAGACCTACAGAATGAAGGCTGTGTGTCTGTCATCCAGTGGCTCCCATCTTATGGACAGAGAAGAACACCTCTCAGAAAAAGTTAGGAGGACTGTCAGTCAGTGATGAGCATGCCTGTAGCATTTACATTTACTATGTAGCAAATAACAAATACATAAATACAATACATTTGGTGGCTGCAATTAGCCATTTTATTTCTGTGATTATTTGTTATTACAATTTGTGATTTATATGCTCAAGGGAGACACTAAATTGTCAAGACTGACTCACAGTTAAGTGATGGTTGACACAACACAGTTGTGCGGCCAATGCAGTATTAATAAGCCAGTCATAGGTAGTGTCCACCTTGGGTCCCTTCATACAGAACCCTGTTGCCAGCCTCAAGTTCTGGTGGTGGCAAGTAGTAAGAACTGGTACTCGCTACCAGTTCTGCAAGGGAGAGACAAGGTCTCCATTCTGTAGATCTATCTCTGTTGGTACGCAGAAATCTAAAGACCACTTAACGAAGCAAACTATGGGAATGGCTCCACATATTCTCCAGGACCTAACCTGGGACAGAGATTTCTCCGTGTTTACCAAAACCCATTTCCTTCATGCTCTGGGCTCACAGATAGACCAGCTTCCACCCCTCCTACCATTAGATGAAGCCATAGAACTAAGTTCTGGCCAATGTGGTGGAAACGATTGGCTCCACTTTTAGGCTGGCACACGAGAGATCATCTACTCTGCTGCTTGTGCCATCTACCAATTGATTGTCAATGTCAAGGGGACAGTAGAAATGCTGAGTTGAAGATAGTGAGACCGACATCAGCCTGAACCTTTGAAGGACAACATGGAACAGCCCTACACCACCAAGTAATTGTTCACTAAAATTAATGAGGCCACTGTAACTGTCTTAAGCAACACCTGATTCCTCAAGTATAAACACTCAACATTTAGGTGCAAATATGAATATACATTTCCATTTCCAAAGATCATGCCGTATTGTTCATGTTTTCTTGCAGTCTTTTTATTTGGCACTATATTATAAACAATTTCCCGTGTTCATGGAATCCTTCAATATTACAGTCCTTAATGTTCCAAGTTGTGGTTCTACCATTCAAGTTTTCACTTTTTAATATAACTTCCAGTTTTCAATATTAAATAGTACATGATCCAAAGACTTTTGTGAATCTATTAACAAAAAAAGATTTTTCTTCCTCATAATTATATGCTGACCTACAGCAGCCAGTTAGAGTAATGGACTACTGATTTTGTGCTGTTCAACCCCATACAAGTTAATATCTTTCTTTGAGCTTGTTCCATTCGATAAACCTTTCTCACATCCCATAAAAAGATATGCAGCAAAAGTTAATAAATGTTCTTTAAAAAGTTACAAAATACAAGAACTGGTGTACAAGAACATCAGACATTGTTATTAAGCCACTGACTACTCTGGGACCTCTGTTTGCACAGGCAATGATTCATTTCTTTGCCTTAAACTAAAGGTGGTAAAGTCAAAAATAAAATATAAATCTATTTCCTTCCAAGAAGGAATACTTCTATATAATCACCTGAGGTTTGTTTTTTTTTAACACTATCTAGATTTTCATCTCTCCATTCAGTGGCTAAAACTTCTCCTTTTGGAAGCTTGTGAAGGTAGGAGTTGAGAAATACAAATCGGCAACAAATTTTTTAAAAGTGAATAATATTGCACCGTGCATATTTATAAAAGAACAGAAAACAGGCTATCTCAAGATGTATAAGGTGATGCAACCTTTGACAGTCCCTCAAGTCAGAAAGATAAAAGTTTTTCTATAGCTTAAAACAATGTTGCCACATGGTGGTTAATATGTCGATGTAATTTCAGTCTATAAAACAATATACTCTTGACATGGTTTTCCCAACAGCAATTTCTGAAATAAAGAATGTAATATATTTATGACACTTAATGTGATTCAATACTTGACCGTTATTTTCCTGTGAATATTACACAAACCCTGTGATGTGTGGGTATTTTTAGATACAAACATTTGTAAGGCATTCTGGGGAAAATGCAATAACTGGGTGATGTGCCTCAGAGGAGCTGTGGCCCCCATAGCCCGTCTCAGCCCTGGCACTGCCCTGAGTCTTTGCGGGAAGCAGGACTGACATGAAGAGCTGCTGATATTTGGAATCGTGATTAGTTTTGAAGTCTGTCTCTAACACTCAGCAGGTGAACATCACCTCTTCATTTTACTCCTCTTAGTTACTGTTTCCATAAAATGATCTAATACTCATATCACAGGAATTATTGTAAATATTTAACTTGATACCTACTGCACATAAAGGAATTAGCAGACTATACCTGGAATGGAGTGAATTGCCAATGGCTATTGGCTCCTTTTTCTCTACTATTTCTACTGACGCATTTATCTCCTGAATACTGTCACTTAGGGCTCGTTCTCAAACCAGCAGACTTTGTATCACTGAACAGTTGTTGGTGTGCTATCCAGTGACAGTTACCGTCCTCATCCATCCTTCCGGCGTGTATTTGTCATACATCCACTGTGCTCCTGGACCTGTTCAAGGTGCTAAGGATAGAGCAGTGATTAAAACAGACCCCAAAATGCTGCCCTATATGAAACTTATATGGTCATTGAGGACTACAGGGTTTTTTTTAATTAAACATATGGCATAACATCTGAGTCTCCTGCTATGGAGAAAAGCATGCAAGGAAGAGGGACAGAGAATGCTGGGACTGGCTGTGGCTGCAGTTAAATAGGATGACCAGAGTAAACTTTTCACTGGGAAAGATAAATTTTCTCTAAATATTTTAATAAAATGAGAGAGAGCCATTGGAGTATCTGGGGAATAACACTGACAGGCAGAGGAAAAAACAAGTGCAAAAGGCCTAAGAAAGCAGCCAGTCAGGCAAGGTAGAAAACAGCAGGGCCAGGGATGTCATGGCCCGAGTGGTGGGGAGACAGGTAGGTCAGCACAGGGCCCACATCAGCCATAGCCCTGTAGGCCATTGTCAGGACTCCAGACTTCACTCTGCATGGGATGGGGGGCATCTGAAAACTGAGTCGATAGCAGCAGGAGAGAAAGAAGTGGGCAAGGGCATAGATTTGCAATATTGCAGGTGAAGGACAATGGTGCCACTCAGGATGGGAGCCGTGGGGATGAGGAGGAGTTGCCAAACCACAACATTTTAAAGGCAGAGCTAATTGGATGTGCTGATGGATTGGGTGCAGAATGAGAGATCACAAAAAAGGAAGGGACCAGAGTGACACCTAGGCTTTTGGCTGTAGCAGCTGGAAGGATCAACTTGCCATTTATTGAAAAGAAATATGAAAGAAGGACTTGGGGGAAGAAAGAACAGGAGTTTGGTTTCATAACTGTGAAGTCTGAGATGCGCACCAGACATCAAAACTGAATATGTAAAAAAGGTACTGGGATGAAAGAGCCTGAAATTGGAAATAAGTTTCTGGCTGGTAATCAAAACCTAGGATCCATGGATGTATAGGTGGTATTTAAAGTCATGAAACCAGATGGGATCTCCAAGCAGGAGCCAGCGCAGACACGGTGGAAAGGAGATCCAAGTTCTGAGCATTGAGGCAGTCGGTGTTTAGAAATTGGGCAGAACCAGACACAGTTTTTTCTCACCCCCACCAACTGTCCTACTCTCCAACACCAAGTGTGAGTCCAACAACTCACTTTAATTCTGACACTAACTACCCAGAGTTAGCATCAAACTCCACAGGTATAAGGGCTCCACCCCACAGGACAGCCCTCACTTCAGATACCAGTTGCCAGTATTAAAAACAAGAAAAAAGACCCAAAATGGAGTCACTTATGCTAAGCCCCATGGCATCAAACCAAGACTTGACTTAATTGCACTTTTGGCTCTCCCAGAAATGGAACCTTAAACCAGTCAACCGGGAATCACCTGATCAGCACCAGCAAGGTAAACCACCTGGTAGGCCCATGACCCTGGTAGGTCACTCACTTTGCTAACCAACCTGCTTCTTTGCCCCCCAAATCTCCTTGTTCCCACTCCTATCTGTTTATAAAAGTCTAATTTTGTATATTTCCTTAGAGACTCTTCCTATCTGCTACATTGAATACTGCCCAATTCAATTTTTGCTCAAATAAACTTAAAAATGTTTATATGCCTCAGTTTACCTTTAGACAGTTCTAGTATCAAAATAGGGGACTGAAGGAGACTTCTAATGACCCCCAGAAGCAGTAAGCAAGCAGGCGTGGGTACCTGTTGAGGCTCTTAAGCTCGCTGCTCTCTCGCTGCCTCTGGAGGCCATAGGTAAAACCCTCTCAGACCCTAGCTCTCGAGTTTTGTGTTATGAGCTTTCAAACTTTATTTCAGCATTTCTTTTGAGCATTTCTTTTTCTCATCTGGGTCTCAACATGGCCAGAGTTGGACAGGGTCCAACATATAACTAGCTTAGATCCAGAGTTGAACTGGGTTCGACTCTGAAACCGGAGTGGGTCCAGGTCCAGACTGCACCTGATTTAGCCTAGCCTGGGTACAGGGTGAGGCTGCAGGTAAACAAAATTTTGTTTTAAGGCTGAACAAGCAGGTTAACCTTGCCAAAGATAATCTGGAATTACAGTGACCACAGTGGGGAACTTTTAACCATCTCAGATAAGCTTATCCATCTACCAGGTGCCCTAGGCAACAAGGAGTCCCAGCCAGGCACTCACCATTATGGTCAAGGGAGAATGCTTGTCTTCCTCGACAGTCCCTGGGTGCGAGGACAGGACACACTGCATCACCCCACTCACTCCAGAGCCTGCAGACGGTGTGCTAGGAAAACCAGCTGCAGCCGGCAAAGGGTAAGGGTTCTCACCGAAGTCAGCTCCCCCAGATCGCTCTCTGTGCTCCTGGCTGAGAAAGAAGAGTAAAACTTCGCACTATTCCTTCCTTTCCAAATGTAGATTGGCAGGCAGAATTCGCTGTCAAAATTAACTCTTTGACTTGTGACTCATGAATTTGCTTTCAGGCACTCACCAGTAGTGATGCTTCCTCTCCGGGGCACAGCTGTTGCCTTCTTGTCTGTCTCGCTTTGTGAGCGGAGAACCCGACTTGGCAACCAGCAAGTTGGAGCCCCCAGGCACCCCTAGACCTTTCGCCAATCTTTACCTTGACTAATCAGCTTGAATATTGTCCCAGGTGGTTGCAGATCAGGTTTCTCACTGAGACCTTTGCCTTATGACTATTTAAGTTTCTCCAAACTGAAGTGAATTGCAGGGGGTTGTTTAAGGGGACTTCAGTCTTAGAGGACCAGCCGGAGACCCCTTTGGCCCAGCCAAACTTGGATTGCGCTATAATTAACACCTTTATTTCAACCATGTCAATGTCTATTTTATGTGCCTCATCTTTTAATAACCATCTAACAATTTTCAGCCCCCCACGACTCTCTCCTCTGCCTCTCTGAATTCTCTTGTTAATCGATGTTTTATTAGCATGTATAAGACCCATGAGGGGAAGATGACACCGCCAACTCAATAAGGCTTCCCAAACCACTGCTCAGTTTTGCAGCAGTAAGATTACTTAGGGTGCGCATTGAGAAGGAGCCCCCGCTGTGGCCTTTACCACAACCTTGGAGAACAGGTCTATTCAGTGGATGAATACCCTGATTATCCTGCAGCCAGCCCCACGTGGCACACATATAAAGCATGGCAGCTGCTTCATCCGAAGTGTGACATTTTAGTGGGAGTAAGACAGTCTCCTTTCTCAGTGTAAACAGACCTTCCTTATAGTAGCTTTTATCCAGCCCACCAGGATGGTGGTATGTCTAGCTTATATACCACCAACCTTGACTACTCCATGGTGAGCTGTGTGTCCTGCAGCGGCCCAAACATGCTCTGCCTCTCCTCAGCCCTCAATAACAAGACACTCGCTTCCCCTAAATCAGTCACCTTCGCAATCCATTTTAGTAAGGACACTTTAGGAAGCTGATGATACCAAGCCCCAAGAGAGAAATTCCTTTACACCATGCCCTCCTTGTTTCAATAACTTCTGGGTTTTGCCTTCTCCAGCACTGACAACCTTCCTGGTGCTACAGGGCTTAGAGGTCATGAGGACCTTTAAGCAAGTCAAAATAATTTTTCCTCTGGGGACAGCTTTGAGGCTAGTGGTCAAACTCAGACTGACCAGAATCTGTGCTTGGTCTAGCATCAAGATCTGATACAATATTATTTTAATTTTATTTTGGTCATTGCAGGTAATGATAACCAAGGGATTGTATATTTTGCTTTGTTCTTTTTAGTTTGCCTTTCCTTAAGCATTCAGTGAACCAATTGCCTGGGAGTTGGATGCATCTCTAAAAGCCATTGGTAACTTTTATCTTCAGTAATTGATGGCTGCACAGTTGCTACTCCATACCATAGGCCACCATGTGGCTGCCCAGGAATCAAAAACTCCTCATCCTCTGCCCTATTATTCTCTCTTTTCCCAAACCACATGTTTCCATGAGCCAGGGCTGTTCTTGCAAATACCACTCCTGACACCCAATGAGTGACTTTTTCTCACACCAGCCAGCTCCCTAATGCTTCGACACCAATTAAGTACCCTATAATTTAATTCCATTCTGACACTGACAACCCAGAGATAGTGTCAGACTCCACAGGTACAAGGGCTCAGTCCCCCAAGACTACCCTCACTTCAGACACCAGCTGCCAGTCTCCAGTCCCCAGGGTGCCACACTTCTGTCCAACTTGGCTACAAGTCATGGCTTCTCACAAATCCCATCCTCAGTTCCAGCAATTTGCTAGAATTACAGAACTTAGAAAAATACTATGTTTACTATTACAGTTTATTATAAAGGATACAAATAAACAGCCAGATGAAGAGGTACATAGGGGAAAGCCTGAAGGGTCCCAATTGCAGGGACCTCTGTCCCTATGCAGTTGAGGTATGCCACTCTGCTGTGTGTGGATGTATTTGCCAATCAGAAGCTGCCTGAAGCCCGCCACTGGGAGACGTTTATGGAGGTTTCACTCTGTGGGTGTGATTGTGGCCACTGGTGATTAACTCAATCTCCCTTCCCAAGAAACTGGGGAATGGGGCTGAAATTTTCAAGACTTGGTCCTCCTGTTGACCAGCCCCCATCTTGAAATTATCTAGTGGTCTACCAAGAGTCACCTCATTACAACAAAAGATGCTCCTGTCACCCTTGTCACTCAGGAAACACCAAGGACTTCAGAAGTTCTTAACCAGAAACACAGAGACAAAGACAGACTATCTTCCTTATTATACGACACAGAGAGACCACCAAGGGAAGTTGAGAGGAGAGACCAATGAAGAAGGAAGAAAATTAGGAGAGTGTAGTGACCTGAAGCCAAGTGAAGAAAGGGTTTCGAGAAAGAGTGGGTGATGGATGTGTAAAAAGTTGCTGCTGACACAAGAAAGCCGAAGACAAATAAATGGTCACCAGATTAAGCAATGGGCATGTGATTGGTGACCTTTATAAGGAGTGTTCTTCTGGAACAGAGAAGACGAAAGTCCATTTGGAGCAGGCTCAAGAGAGCGAGTGGGAAGAGAAAAATCAGGGCCCATGCTGCCCCTAGAGGAGAAAGTGAACTCCAGAGAGCTTTGTTTATGTTCACGTTTAGATAAGAGAGATTATCAGCATGTTGTTTTGCTGATAGGAATAATCCAGTGAAAGGGGGGGGTGGTAATTCAAGAAACAAAATTAAAAATGGCTGGCACCTGGTCCCTGAGCAGAGCAGAGGGGATGGGATGCAGGGGGGTCAGCCTTGCCTAGGACCAGAGATGAGCATCTGCAGTAACGGAAGGGGAAGCGCAGGCACAGGCAGGAGGGCACGCGTGCTTGAGCAAGTCTCCTGAAAATGCTTTCCTTTCCTCAGATGGGAAGGAAGACTATTAGCTCACACACACACACACACACACACACACACACACACGGAGGACTGTTGGGAGTTTAAAGAGAGAAGAGTTATTAAATGCTTCACACGGGGTTCTCAGCCTTGGCACTAGAGACGCTTGGGGCAGGATAACCCTTTATCCCGGGGTCAAGGGAGGGCTGTGTGTGCACCGCAGGATGTTTAGCAGCATCCAAGATGTCTATCCATGACATGCTAGTAGCACTCGGTCCTCCAGGCTGTGACAACCAAACCATCCCCAGACATCACCAGTGTCCTCTGGGGAGGAAAGACCCCTGGGCAGGGGGAGCCGCTGCCTCTACTAGGAGGTGGAGAGAGTAATGGGTTAGGAAAATGTAAACAGACTGTGGGCACCTTGAGTCTCACTTGAGGTTAGTGGTCACAGATTTTGAATGTGGCCATTCAGCTGCGAAGTGTGTTTCTCCAGATGTGCTCAGCTGCACAGGGTCAGAGAAGGCAAAAAGGTAGCACAACCAAGCCAGCAAGGAGCAAGGAGTGGAAGGTATATGCAAGTAAGGGATTATAACCATAGACTGTATGCCAGGTAAGAAGGGAAGAAGGGATGTGAAAATAGGGAGGGACAGTGGAAGAACGGATGCAGAGCCCAGATAGATGTGGGTGTCTGGGTACAAGAGGTGTGAGCCGGGAAATGATGAAGTAATGGTCAGAGAGAGATGCTTGAGACGCACTTATTCATGACTGCTTACGGTTGTTATTAATAATGCACATGCATTATTGCATGCTTTGCACATATACAACAATTAATATAATCTTTCTATTATAATAATACAATCTTTCTATTATATGTTGTAGTTCTGAGAAACCTTTAGCCCATGATGAGTCAGGAATTGTGTTGCAAGTGGCCCATTATTGGAACTAGCCAAGACTAAGATTTAAATCTCCCAGAGTTTATCTATAAAAGAAACAGCCTAATAAACCTATTAAACTGAGTTTTCCATTTTATTTGCTAATAATTTCCTGCATCTCAATAAATAAGTGAAGGCAGAAGGGATTCCAACTTGCTACATGTTCAAAGATTGGCATGATGTTCAGCTTGCTTACTTGTGAGAAAACTTTAGGCAAGAGGCATTTTTTTTTCCTCAGAAAAGGGGCTATCAAGCTTGTGGAAATCCAAGCAGCTAAACAAACCTCTTATTATTAGAATAATGACCATGACATTCAATATCCTTCAGGGAAAATTTAACGTGGTCTTTCATTTTGCACCTTTAGCTACTTTGAAATTATATCGAACAGTAAAGAGGGAAAAATATATACATACAAAGCAAAAAAACAAAATATAGCAATTTTACTTTCAAGCCTGGCTGAAAGAAAAATAAAAACAAAGTTTTCCTTCAGCTCTAACTAATGTTCTGCCCTTCTGCTTCCGAAGAAAAATATGTTTTTCTGCTGTTTTATAATAAATCTAAAACACTATCATTTTTAGCATGGAACGTTAAGTAATTGCTTTGCCAAAAATAGTCACCCTATGCTACAGCCATCTAAGTTTGTTTTAATAATCCCCAGACACCAACTACCACTGTGTCAGCCCTCTCAGTACTCACTGCGATTATCTGTTGTTTAAAATAGATGTCCTAAGTACGTTATCTAAGTGAACAAAAGCATAAACATTTCAACTATCAAATCATCAGAACTGCTGAGGCAAGCATATGTATCTCCTGGCTCCAATGTGTCCCCTATGGGGTTTTTTCCCTGTTACTTTCTCTGCTGTTGCAAAGAGAGCAGGCCCCTGCTGCGATAATAAAGTTAGGGATCTTCTTTTGATAGTTTAAGTGCAGTTCCTTTCTCTTAGGAAGTAGAGATTTATTTCCAGGTGATGATATATTTCACTACAGTTCAAATACGGGAAAAGAATGAAATGTTGAGAAAATCAGAAATACGAACAATAGATGATGACACTAGGAAACATAAGTTGTATTTAGGGAAAAGATGCAGGCCTCCCTAATTGGATTGCATTAGAGCGGGCAAAATCTCAACAATCATATGCTTCATTGCATTGCTATTTTTCTCACTTTGACCAGAAAACTGAGTTCCCCAAGTCCTATGTTCATGTTCCAAACGTGCCTTTGGTTTTGCATAGTGAAGAACCGCTGTAGGTTACATTCAACTCAGGGACTGACGAACTGGTTTAGAAATGTCCCCTTTTTAGGTCCCAGCTTCACACACCCAAGACCCCCGACTGTGTCCTGGCTAAGGAAGGTGACATACCAGAGAGGATTACAGAGAAATACAAGAGAAACCGAGTCCAATTCGAGCTTCCTCTGGTGAGATCATTCCTTCGGATCAGTATCACGCTCCTTTGAATACTGTCCACAGAAGTCCTCTCAGCCGCTGCACTGACAAGTCGGCCTTTTCTGATGTCCCTAAGTGCCTGCACTGCCACAGACCCAGATAAGACCTGGAGATGAGTGACTGGGTTAACTGATAAAATTGCTAATTAAAGCCCTGTTTTCAACACTCCTGGGAGATTAACCAACAGGGCCAACATTTCGAACCCAAAGGAAGTTTTACTTTTAACAGTGGACAGTGTTTGGTAAACAAAAGGCTTTAACAATTTCAAAGAAAGTCATGCCAGGAAATTTCCAAAGACATTTTCCCCTCCAGAGGGGTATACGCATGAGATGATTTAGCCACCTCTCCATGCGAGTTTTCTCCCTGCGAACACTATTGCTTGGCAGGGAAGCACAGAAGTTGATCGATTGAACATCTACCTATTATTGTGCTGACACAGTGACAGCAACACACATACAGCCATGTGTTCTTCTTTTAAAAGACGAATCTCGTCATTTTGATTTTAAAACTTGTAAGAAACACAAAAAAAAATGCATTTCTGATTTTCTCTGATACTGTCATTGATATAATATAAGGTAGTGGTTTAGGGCATGGACTTGGCAGCCAAAAGCCTGGCTTAGGATTATACATCTGCTCCCTCCTCGCTGGGCGACCTGGAGGTGCTTACTTAACTTCTCTGCACCTCAGTTGTCCCATGTGGAAAATGGGAGTGATCGTATAGTACGTAGTACTGCAGTGAAGGTTAAGTGAATTAAATGTATTATGGGCTTAGAAGAGTATGAGCCACATAAGCACATGGCGAGTGTGGGATGTTATTATTACTATGAGTCCATAAACAAAAATGACTTTTAAGTGTCTGAACAGAAGACACAAGGCCTCTGTGTGTATTACAAGATAGCTTCTCAGCGCCTCTCACCAGAGGAACATCGTCCCACACTTGACCACACTTCCATCACGGAATCTTTTTCCAGAAAGGGCACAGCTCTGTTGCATATCAGGAACATCTTCATCCGTAAAATGAATTTCTTGTAGGATCTGGTTGTTCAACTTCCTGTTCTCATGACCATCAGCCGGAAGTCCGCAGCTCCTTACTCCCTTAGCCCGTGGGCTCATTCAGCATCATCCTCTGATGACAGCTCCCACACCGTGTGGTAAATCCACCAAGTGCCTGACCCCAAACATGACATCACCCGCTCTACGAGGACAAGTCCCTGTAGGATTGTCTCTGGTGTCATATTTTTTTAACTTGTAAAAAGAGGTAGACTCGTTTTCTCTGAAGGATCTGTTTCCCCAGAAACAGTCAACCCCTCCAGTGAAAGAGGTGAGGCATCTGGACAGCGAGCAGAAGGAAAGGGGGCATGTGGCCAGGCGGCAGAGTGAAACGTGGGGAGGAGCCGGCCTCGTTGCGTTTGCCCTTGCCCTTGTCCGCTGCCCTGTCTGAGAGCGAAAGACCATTAAAACGTGACTGTCTTTGCTATCACCTCTAACATGGCTGCAGACAGGACTCTCGCAGTTCAGACATGGGGTATTTAGACTGTATTAAAACATTCGGCTCCAGAAACATCAAAGGCTCCTCGTGGGTGGTTTGGGCCAGCCAGAGGTCACCAGCACCCTGCACGGTAATAGGTGTGGAGACACTGTGTACCTGCGACGTGGCGGTGTTTGCTTTTTTCTGCTGATGAATGTGGAGCCGGGGCAGGACCTGCCTTTGTGCGCCTGAGGAATGATCTACTGTGGGAAGTTCTGAGGCAAACAGGTATCAGGTTAGGGTTACCGGGGGCAACTTTGTGAACGGGATGCCCTTTGTTCCCAGAGAATGGGCTTCTTAAATCGGTGGTGCAGTGACAGGCCTTGATAAGAAAGGCTTCCTGCCTGCCTACCGGGTTTAAAGTGAAGGCCATATAATTCTGACGATAGGTAATTTAGATGACATCAAGGAAAGGCACAGAACAAGAGCACAGATTAACCTCATTTTGTTTTTCTATACTTAAAATATCTTTATTTTACATTAGTTCCACAACACTCATCCAATACAGTGTTGTTAATTGCAATAGCATAAAACTGAGATAAGAACACTTTGTATAGTTTCTGCTAGCCTATAGGGCAGTCGCTAAGAAATCATTTCTTTATTTACTATTTATTTCTATTATATTTATTTATTATAAATAAATCTGTTTCCCTATAATAGCTCTTAAAATCTTTCAACACAATATTCTAAAAGTCCTTAAGACTACGAATTTATTCCATGAAAGAGACCTCATCCAGACAATCCTAATTGCTTTTCAAAGCAAAAAGCAATATTGTATTCATGGAAAAGGGATAATCAATAAATATTTGGCTTCCAACATATAGGGCAATACAATTACAGCAAGAAAAATAAGCCAAGCAGAGGTCAACAAAACAGAGAAAGCAGAGATGGACCAGACTGATTCTAGAGAACTAGTTTGGGGGTGCTGCCTCTGCCTGCCACGGCGTGGGCTCGGGGGCATTGTCACTCCTGCCGAGAAATGTGTGTATTAGGGACTTCACTTGAGGAAGCTCATTTTCTAACTCACAGGCTCTCCTGCACTTAACAGTCTCCCTAGGGCTTATGAGCTGCCTTGAAATTGTTGCTCATCCATTGTAACTACCCTGGCAGTTTGAAACTTCTAGGAAGTACTTTGCTCCCTACGTTCTCTTCATCCCACTGGCACCTAATGCAACACCACTTTTGAACAGGAAACTTAATACACGTCCCTGGTTGAAGTCGACATGGGGCCTCCACTTGGTGGGAAGGAAAAAGGAGTACAAGGTAAACTTCGCCATTCCCAAATACAAACCCTCCTGCATCTTCTCAGTAGACTGAAAACAGACAGACATTTCATTTCTCACTGCCGTGTTATATATTTTTGGTGGGATGGGGGGGTTCATTTTCTGCTAGACTCAGGTCCCATTTCCATTGCGATTTTTGCCCTCCAGAAATAACATTGTGGTCAGGATGTCTGCCCGGCATCCTTCTGCCCGGCATCCTTATGCCCCAACAAAGCAGTGGTTTCCAATGAAATGTGGGTGCTCCGGAGAGGCGAGGCGGGCCCCAGGGGTCGCAAACCCATGCACCACAGGGTCTTTAACCACAGGGAGGGTTTCAAACCACTTAATTGAATGACAAGTCCCTCAAACAGCTGTCACTTAAGGTTTCTGGGTTTAGATGAAAGGCCAGAAGTCCTTGTAATTATACCCCTCTAGCACCCTTTTCCTAAACACAGCACACGGCCCTGGCAACAATTTTCAGCAGAATGACCAACCTGAACACGGGAGGGCGGCGCAGCCATCTACGGACCCATAGAAGAAAGACATAGCGGTTTTTGTTTCCATTTCTTTTTCTTTGTAGTTACAAGAAAACCCCAAGATTTAAAAACAATTACAGCTCTTAAGATCCCACTGAATTTAATCTCCTTCCCTCTTTCATTGCCTTCCAAGACTCAGTTCCCTGTGGGAACTTCGCTGAAGCCCATTTCACCTGTGAAATTCGGCCAAGAATGAAAGGCTGGTTTTCTGAGTGCAAGGAGACCTTCATTCCGATGCATGTCGTCCTTCCACTTGACTCTGGGCTGATCACTTCTAACTACTCTGAGGAAAAATGAACCTAATTATTAAATTCAAACAACAATTTAGTTTACCAAGTAATTCAACTTCAATAAGAATACTTCCCCTGAAGAAATATATAGGTACATACATGCATGATCATATTTAATGTAACCCTCAAGACAACTTATGAGAAATGTATCTTGACCCCCATTTTACATATTAAGCAAAAGACTTAAACATGTTCATTTACTAGCCCAGAAGCTCTATTAGCTGACAGACAGTACTGAAATCCACAACCTATTGTTTTCAAGCCTAGTAAATAATCATACTTAAAAAAAGAATCTCTTGATATTGGGTAGTGTGATTCCTCCAACTTTCTTCTTTCTTGGAATTATTGTTGCTCTGTGGGCCCTTTTGTGGTTCCACATAAATTTTAGAAATATTTGTTCTATATCTGTGAAGTACATCATTGGAATCTTGATAGGAATTGCGTTGAATTTATAGATTGCTTGGCTAGTATGCACATCTTAATGATGTTAATCCTTCTTATCCATAAACATGGTACGTGCTTCCACTTATTTGCATCTTTTCAATTACTTTCTTCAGTGTCTTATAATTTTCTGAGTACAAGTCTTTTACGACCTTGGTTAGGTTTATTCCTAGGTATTTTACTCTTCTTGTAGCAATTCCGAATGGGATTTCTTAATTTCCTTTCCGTTAGTTTATTATTGGCATATAAAAATGCAACTGATTTCTGGATATTAATTTTGTATCCTGCTACTTTGCTGAATTCATTCATCAGTTCTTAGAGTTTATTGGTGGAACCTTTGGGGTTCTCTATGTACAGAATCATCTCATCTGCAAAGTTTGATGATTGACAGTTTTACCTCATCCTTTCCAATCTGGATGCCTTTTATTTCTTCTTCTTGTCTGATTGCTGTGGCTAGGACTTCCAGTACTATGTTGAATAAGAGAGGAGAAAATGGACATCCCCATCTTTTTCCCAATCTTAAGGAGAAGGCTTGTAATTTTTGCCTGTTGAATATGATGCTGGCAGTGGGTTTGTCATATACGGCCTTTATTATGTTTAGGTATGTTCCCTCTAATCCCACTTTGAGAGTTTTTATGATAAATGGGTGCTGGATTTTATGATAAATAGATGCTTTTTCTGCATCTATTGATATGATCATGGGGTGTTTATCTTTCATTTTGTTTATGTGGTGATTCACATTTACTGATTTGCAAATGTTGTACCACCCTTGCATTTCCAGGATAAATCCCACTTGATCTTCATGTATGATCTTTTGATGCATTGCTGTATTCAGCTTGCTAATATTTTGTTGAGGATTTTAGCATCTATGTTCATCACACTACCTAATATCAAACTATACTATAAGGCCATAGTAATCAAAACACCCCAGTACTGGCATAAAAACAGATACATAGATCAATGGAACAGAATAAAGAGCCCAGAAACAAAGCCACACCTTTATATTCAATTAATACTCAACAGAGGAAGCAAGCAGATACAATGGGTTAAAGATAGTTTATTCAATAAATGATGTTGAGAAAACGGGACAGATACATTCAGAAAAATGAAACTAGACCACCTTCTTACAGCACATGCAAGAATAAATTCAAAATGGATCAAAGACTTAAATGTTAGACTCAAAACCATAAAAACTGTAGAAGAAAACATAGGCAGCAAAATCTCAAACATTGCTCATATAAATATTTTATCAGATATATCTCCCCAGGCAAGGGAAACAAAGGAAAAAATAAATAAATGGGACTGCATTACACTAAAAAGTTTTTGCACAGCAAAGGGAATCAACAACAAAATAAAAAGACAACCCACAAAATTGGAGAACATATTCACCAATACATCTGATAAGGGGTTAATATTTGAAATTTGTAAAGAACTTACAAAACTCAACACCAAAAAACCCCAAAAACCTCAATTAAAAAATGGGCAAAAGACCTGAATAGGCACTTCTTCAAAAAGGACATATAAATGGCCAATAGACATATGAAAAGGTGTTCAATGTCACTAATCATCAGAGAAGTGCAAATAAAAACCACAATGAGATAACATCTCACACCGGTCAGAATGGCTATCATCAGTAAATCAAAAAACAACAAGTGTCGGAGAAGATTTGGAGAAAGGGAAATCCTTTTGCCCTGTTGGTGTGAACGCAGATTGGTGCAGCCACTGTGGAGAGCAGTATAGAGATACCTCCAAAAAGTAAGGATGGATCTGCCTTTTGACCCAACAATCCCACTTCTGGGAATATATCTGAAAGAACCCAAAACATGAATTTGAAAGAACATAAGCACCCCTATTTTCATTGCAGAATTATTTACAATTTCCAAAATATGGAAGCAGCCCAAGTATCCATCAGTAGATTAGTGGATGAAACTAATTGGGACATTTACACAATGGAATACTACTCAGATATAAAAAAGAATAGAATTTTACCCTTTGTGACAGTATGGATGGACCTGGAGAACATTAAGTGAAATAAGCCAGTCAGAAAAAGACAAATACCATATGATTTCACTCATATGTGGAATCTAATGAACAATCTAATGAAACTAAACTAACAAGAAAAATGGGGACAGACTCATTGATGGAAAAAGCAGGATGACAGCTATTGGGGGGAGAGGTTAGAGGGTGGAGGGATTGAGAAAAAGGAGAAAGGACTCATGGACATGGACAACAGTGCAGTGACTGCTGGGGGAGGGGTTATAAGGGGACTAAATGGTAATGGAAAAAATACAATAAAGATGAATTTTTTTAAAAAATCTCAACTTCTTTTGAATTCACTTCTTCCTTTTCTGACAATACCCTCTCAGCCATCTCCCAATATGCTGCATTTTCTGACCCACTTATTCCCAGCACCCTCAGAGCCTCCCCCAGGTCCAATTTCCTCCATGCCCTTCTTCCTACTCCATGTGGCTTCTCTAATGCCAACACCTAATCTACCCAATTGGTCCCTCCCACTCTGCTCTCTGAAAAACCTGTTTAATCAGAAACAAAGTCCTGGCATTCCATGGCCTCAGGCTTTTATGTGATTGGTTTTTCCATTTCTGCTCTGAAATGTAACCACGTCTCCATCTGGGGATACCACCATGCCCCATACCCAGTATTAAATACCCCACTCTAGACTCGTGATAAAAGTTTCCTTTTTCCTCATCCTCTTTTCCATCAAATACAGTTCTCTGAACACTCTCATCTCCTCTCATTATATCTGCCACTTGCTCATAGTCCATCTTTCCAGCTGCTGTCAGTCATGATTTCTCAGTGACTTCAACATCCACTAATGATGATTCCAGTGCCCCAAAGTCTAATTAATTTCTCAACTTTCTCAATTCTAAAGTCTTTGCTTCCAACTTAGCTAAGCACAGCCCCATGTTGGACCACAAAGATTAGTAGAATGTGGCTATGCAGACATTAGGGAAGGGGCTGTTGAAGTGAGAACGGTGTGAGTAAAGACCAGAAGAAGGTTTACGTGTGTTTAGTATTTTGTGGAAATGTGAATAATACAGTTTGCCTAAATTATACAGAAGATGGAAGTAAAGGAAGATAAGAATCAAAGAGAGACTGATCAGCTGTTTATATCTCTATATCTTTATTACTGGATTATAAGTTTCTTGAAGGCAGAAGCATCACTATAATGGTACAGCCAAGAGGGGGACCCCAAATAGGGATTTGAAATGGGGTCTGGAACTCAAGGTGTTCAGAAAATATTAGGATGTCCTCACCCTACCCCCACACACAGGTGTGGGTTGGGAGAAGGGATAAATGGAGCAGGGCCATTGAGAGCTGTTCTGCATAGCAACAGCTTTGCAGCTAACCTCTGGCATGGTCATTTAACATATCTATAACCTTTAACTGGTTGCACAGATATGTTAAATAGCTGTGGCCATGCTCTGAGCCAGGGGGATGGAAGTAATTTCCCCA